>JAEQBH010002681.1:0-119128 GCA_016808115.1 Tetrastigma voinierianum | reverse complement strand
ATCTCCAAATGTCCTAAAACTTGTTAGATTATTAGTCAAGGCGAAATTTAAGCAATACCCTTAACGGGGAAGTATTAAGGCTATTCTTGGAAGATTGAACCTTCGAGCCTACCTTATTAATATGCATAAGCATATACCTTAGTTCCTTGTTTGAGCTAATAGTCTACCTCATCATCAACCAGGAAATGAAAACCCTAGATCCTCCCTTGAACATAATTCTACAGTAAAGAACCCTTATTTGCCCAGATTACATGACAAATAAATCAGTGGTGGAAGAGGACAAGTTTGGGGGAATATTATTTCAAAGTACAAAGAAGGATAAGAAGGGTTGAGATAGAAAAATCAATTGAGATGGGAAAAAAATGAAAAGAATGAGGAAAAGAAGCTGTGAAAAGAAAAGTGTCAAGGTGGAATAAGTTTGGTCTTGTAACCTTCCTTCTGGAACAATTAAATTGTAGGGGTGTTGACATCTAGTACCACTAATGCCGACTGGTATGGGGAGTTCTTTTGGCCACGAAGTTTGTTAATGGTGGTAGAAAGCTTAAAAAGACAAAACATTTCACTATTCCATAAACCTAGATAGAAGATGAAAAGTGGAAAAGCTTCTAAGATAAAGAAGAGAATTTATAGTATGAATGTGGTAAAAAAAATACCACCATAGAAAGTATGTAGAAAGATGCACCAAACCAAATGGGAGGTTAGAGAGTTGACATGAATTGAAAAAGTCAAGAATGCATATGAAGGCAGGTATGTCAAAGTGTAAATTAAATCTAGGTAAAATTGAGTCTAAATTGTCTTATTACCTACCCAATTACTTTAGCCTCACATTATAAGCCAAAAAGACCTAATTGATTATGAAGGTGGAATAATAGCATTGGTATGGAGATTAATATGACAAACAAGCATATGGGACTTTAAAGAATAAATGAGAAGCATGCCATCTGAGTAATATCTGAAGTGCTAACCTGCCAAAGGAAGAATAGAGAATACCTCACACACTCACAAATCAGGGTTGAATAATTGAATTGTTTACACTATAGAAATTACTTGGCTTTTTAGTGAACTTAATTGAAAATCTTTCTGATTCTAGATTGAAAACATATTTAGAAATAATTTTACAACTATGTTTCCTACCAAATTGTGGATTCAACAGAAAAATGTCCTAAAAAATAAAAGCTACATTGTTTGAGGACAAACAAAATTTTCTTTTCTTTGCTTAGGGACAAATAAAACTTTAAGTTTGAGGGTGATGAGTTCTAAACTCATCTATTTTTAATCCATTTTTCTGGCATATTTCTAGAAGTTTATGATTCGTTTTTATGCTGAATTATGGAATATTCACCAACTTTTTGTTTTGCAGGTTTTAAATGAAAAGGAGATAATTCCAGCAAGAAAAATAAAAAATTGGCTAGGGCAGAATTCTTTATCGTGACACAGTTTCAGAATGTCGCCACATAATCCTAATAGAACCAGTAGGAGTTATGTCTCAACAAGGATCAAGCTAAACTCAAGCCAGAAATGAAGACTGTCGCTACATAATTTTAGATAGACCGATTGATTTATGTTGCGACAAAGCTGAAGAAGTTCATAAAGAAGAATGTTGTGACATTCCTCACTCTGTCGCGACACTGATCAAGCACATGGCAATGAAACTCATGTTGTGACATCTCACAACTTTGTCACGACATAATATTTGAAGATCGTAGAAAAGCTTTGTTGAGACAAAAGACAGCTATGTTGCGACACAAAATCCACAGTTAGCTTTGAAGGGCAAGAAGACTTTGTTGCAACAGAGAAGTTTTATGTCTCGACAGAAAATAGCAAAACAATGAGGCGAATTCGAGCGATGTGCAGCCGATAGAGTTTTCTATGTTGTGACAAACATTTCATCTTATGACAAGACTAAGGCAGATTATTTGTCGCTACAGAAGAAAACTATGTTGCGACACAACATTTAGAGTCAACAATGAAGGATAAGAAGACTTTGTCGTGACAGAGAATTTTAAGTCGCGACAAACACAACATGAGGTTGAAGTAAACTCCATTGTGAAAAGAGCATTATTATGTGATAAGAAGTTGAGGAAGAATCTGGATACTTATGTTGCGACATAGAAACATGTTTGCCACACGAGTAAAGAAAACAGGCATAAATCTCTGTCGTGATAAAGAAGATTATGTTGCGACGTAAAAATTCTTGAGTAAAGATTTACGTCATGGTAGAAGTTTTATGTCGCGACAAAAAATGGAAGAGACATGACACTAACCAAGACAAGTATGTCGCGATAAAGACTTTAATGTTGCAACAAACAGTTCAGCCAGCGACTAGGACTAAGGACGATTATGTCGCGACAAAGAAAAGTCTTCGTGGCACCATGAGCCTAGGCAAGCGCGAAACTGCAGTAGCGTGATGTTTTTGCTCGATTACGACAAGGTTGAAAGAACCCGCGAAGAATGTCGCAACACTCTTTACTATGTTGCGACAATGAATGAAGAACTCAAGGCAAAATTCTTTGTCACAACAAGTGGAAGCTAGGTCGTGACATAAAAGAAAGCAAAAGACTTAGAAACTCTGTCATGACACAAAAATTCTATGTCGCGACACAAAGCAGCGCAACGGAAGGAAACTCAGTTGCGACAAAGAATTTTGTTTTCGCGACTTACTATTCAAGTATTCAAGCTGCAAGGTATCCAAGAATTGTCGCGACATAAGAAACTCTAGTCGCGACATAAACTAGACAACCTTAGTAGAACTATGTCACGAAATTGCCAAATTATGTCGGATAGAATTCAAGAAGAAAGCATAAAAAATTGTCGCGACAGAAATTGCATGCCACGACAAGATGCTAAGCGATAGAGATGAAAAATATATCGATAGAGATAGAGAAAAATATGTCAGCGATAAATTTTTATATCCGATAGAAAGCTATTAATTGGGCTACAGAATTTTTGGGGATCCACATAATTTGTGCCCCAAGTCGCGATCCGTCATTTGAAAATCTATAAATAAATTATAGGGCATTATGCGGAGATTGCGCTAAACCAAGAACCTGAGTGGTAGGGCTCTGTAATATTATTTTTCTTTATTTTTCCTTCATTTTATTTATTTATTTAGTTTTAGGTAGCTTTAACTAGTTCTTTGGATTGAATAATGTCTGGTGTGGAGTTCGAAATTTGGGTTCGCTATAAAATTGTTTTTTTCATTATTGTTTGATTGAATAAATTTGGAAATTTTCTGGAATTCATTTATTTCAGTTCGTTTGCAATTTCAGTGAATTTACTTGATTAGTTAGTCACTGTTATTTGTGATCCAACTTTGAAAAATTGAGCTTCATCTGGGAATGGATCGATGTTTATTATTATTTTCTACTCAACTTGAAAGAAGGTCATAGCTTAAATGTTTGGATTTATTTAATTGGTATTCTTCTTGAAGCTACTTGTTCAGAATATTAGGGGCGTGTACCCAGAAAAGGACTGTATCTTGCTATTATTTCTAGGAAGCCCTCTAAGTGACACAAAGATGGAGATTCCTGAGAGTATGGAGCAGTTACTTGGGGGTATGTTAGACTAACATTATGGAACTACTGATCTCTGAAAGATCACTTAGATAGATCACTAACTTACTCATGGTGTGAGGATAGTTGGATGATGTATCAATTTAATTGATCAGAGGTTTCTCCTCAATCTGATGAGAGGATCTTGATCTCGTGTTAGCATAGATGTAATCAAGGAAATAGAGAATCTTATCAAATTAGATGAAGTTATTAATTCTAGTCAAATTGAACAATACGGTCCAGAAAATGACTGCACTAGCACATTGGTCAAAAGTACCTCAAAAACTGATTGTACTTGGGTTAGGAAAACCTTATGGGACCTATTATTAGAAATATTTAAAGAGTCCTAGAACTTGTTGCATTATTTTTCAAGGCAAAATCCTAGACATCACAGCTAGCAGAAGATGATTTAGGCCATCCTTGTACAGTTTGAGACTTTCAAAGCCACCACTTGATATGCTGTAGGCATATACTAGTACCTACTTTAAACCTAATGCATATTTCATCATCCTGGCAAAAAAAAAAAAAAAAAAAAAGCCTTCACCTTTGTAAATTCTACCTTCTGATAAAGAACCCTTAAATTGCCCCAAAACTACAAATAAGTGCAGATAAATGAGAAGAGGATAAGTTTGAGTCTGCAAGTTTGAATTGAAAAAAAAAAAAGGGAAGAATAAAGGATGAGAAAGAAGATAATTAAGAAAAAGTTGTTATAGAAGAGTGTAAAGCGAAAGCAGAAGGCTGAAAAAGAAGAAAGTTAGAAGAGTGAGTTTACCTTGTAGCCTACTAACCTTAGACTATTAAGTCCTTGAAGTGTTACACGGTATACTATGCAGATTGCTATGGGAACTCTTGACCCAAAGCTTGCTAAAGGGTTGTAGAAGCTTAAAGGTAAAACATTGCACCACTCGAATCAAGACAAAGGATAGAAAGAAGAGGCTTTTGGAGCAAAATTGAAAATGTGATGGAATGAAAATAAAAACAACAAGAAGCTTCAGAGGAGGCAAGAAATAAAAATGTACCATATCTGGTTTGGGGATGTTTGAAGGGCTAGTTTAGTTGAGAAAAAGAATTCAATTTGGGTATACTTGAGCCTAAAATGTCTAGTCATCTACCAAGTACCCTAGCCATTCATTACAAGCTTAAAAGACCTATTTGATTATGAGGGATGTGTTATGTCTACATTAGTGGAGAATAATATGACCAACAAGCCTATAGGACTTAAAATTACTCTGAGAGAATTGTCACTCTGCAAAGTAACTCTTAAAAGGCTACCTAGTCACCGGTGATTGCAGAAGACCAACACACACTCACATAGTCAAGAAATTTTGTATTCGTTTGTTAACTATGAAGTATATGCTACATTAAATGATTTAAATTGGAAATTCGAGTGCAGTGAAGCTTGATTAGGGTTGATGTCTAAGCCCCGAAATAATACTCGGAGCCTAAATGCGATCGATTTAAAAGATGAATTGATTGAAAAATGACACTCAAAATTTGATTTTTATTGTTTGAGGAAAAACAAATATCATTTTCTTTGCTTGAGGACAAGAAAAACTTTAAGTTTGGGGGAGTTTGATAAGTCTGAAACTCATCTATTTTTAAGTCCATTTTTCTAGAATATTTCAAGTTTAAAAGTTCAATTTAGGGCAGAATTATGGAGCTTTCACCTAAAATTGTTGTTTTATAGAATTTTAAAGGAAATAAGTAGAATTCAGTAGAAAAATGAGTAGAAGTCAGCATGGGACAAAGAAAATGCCAATGTCGCAACACTGCTTGGGCAGATTTCCAGTGTAGCGACATTATGTGGAGAAGTCTTAAATCTATGGCAATGTCTCTAGGTCAACTAGAGAAGGGAAAGCAGATACAGAAATGTCATGACATCATAAATAACTCTAGTAGTCAAATTATATACGCCATCAATGTGGCGACATCACGCAACTGACATGGATGCGACACCAGTTGAGGAAGGGAAGGACTACATCATTCAAATGTCGCAACATCAAAACGATGTCGTGACATTTAGCCAAAGCTTGAATATTGGAGACCATCACAGCCAATGTCGGGACATAGGATAGGCAATGTCGCGACAGTCAATCAAGGAAGCCTAAATGGTGAGACAAGTCAAATGTCACAACACAGAATAAATGTTGTAACATCAACTAAAAACCTTTAGAGGGCGTCAAAGCAGCGAGATCAAATATGCATTGATGTTAGAGCATAAATTTCACGACATGACAATGGATCCGGACCTACAAGGCAATGTTGCAACATCGACAAGTGACCAACATGTCAATGTCCGACATCTGTTCCAACCCGGCACAGATAGTGAGATCAGTCCAATGTTGTGACATCGAATAAATGTCGTGACATTATGTGGAGACAGTAAGAGAGGACTGTAGAACAACAAGATATAATGTCGCAGCATCACAACAGTGTCACGACATCAACCTGAGATGATCACAAAGAATTGAAATGACTAATGTCTACGACGCCGGTTCGGTGGTGTTGCGACATTACGGAGTGCGAAGTATGTACTAGCGGCCGACATTAGTTCCGACAATGTACGACCATTAGTCTGTCTCGACATCAATTAAATGTCGCAAAACAAGAATGGTAATGTCGCAACATCGGAATTAATCTACAACAATGTATTCCCATGTCGTGACATCATCACTACATCACCAGATAGCATCTAGGGCAACAATTTTAGGTTTTTTTGAAGTGCGTGATTCTCGCTTCATTTTTAGGGCTTAAGACCTGAGCCTATAAATATAAGCTTTTAGGGAGTAGTGCACAGCTTTGAGTGGCTTTCATCAAGTCTTTGTGCTTTTTGGGAAAGCTAAAGTCTCATTGTATATATTTTTATTTATTTATTTTTTCTTTTTATTTGTTTTAGATTGATTCGTTTAGGATTAAACGGTGATCTGAGGCTGGAATTTGTTTGATGTTCATGTCATCGGGTTTCATTTTGCACGAACTTAGATGAAATGCAGATTTGATACGGAACTCAGCTTTTCTTGAGTTTGATTACAATCTAAATGAATTTGTTTAATCAACTAGTCATTGTGATTTGTGATCCAGATTTGAAAGGGTAAGCTCATTTTAGGAAGAATATTTTGTTGGGATTATTTTTTTTTGCAAGAGTTAATGTTGTTTTGGTTGAGAAATTTGGAGTGATTTAATTGGTATTACTCCTACATTGAGCTGTTTTGAATATCAATGTTCAGTATCCAAAAATAGCTGTATCATTGTTCTGATTTCCAAGAATCCATTTGAGTGACACAACAATGAGACTACCTGAGAATAATGAGCATTAACTTGTGAATATTTTTACACTAATATTATATGAACTAATGGACTATTGGGATTACCTTGATATGTCACTAGTGATGATCTAACCTATGCTTTCAAGGCTCTCTCCTGGGTGACAACATGAATGTGTGCGAGGCATAAGATCCACTTCTTGAGTCTAGCAGCTTAATCTTGGGAGGTTTCACCTCAATTGAGAGGAATAACTTCAACCCAGTGTTAGTTGAGAATCTAATCAAGGGAAGAAGAAATTCTTGTCTAATTGATGGTTGAGATATCTTTTATTTTGGAGAGTGCTTGCAATTTCCTGTCCATGGGAGCAAGTAATTTCTAGTCTTGATTGTGTTGCGATAGAGTTTCTCACCCTTCAGCTTGCTTTATGTCGTGACATAATTTTGAAATGTTGCGACATAAATTAACTCTTTTGCTCAGACTGTGTCGCTACAGTCTTCTGTTCTCTTCTTGGCACTTTTCTTAAATTTATGTTGTGACATTATTTCCGATTGTTGCGACAAATATTTTTGCCTTCAGCTCTTTATTATGTCGCGACATAAATTACTATGTTGCGATAATAACTTCCCATGTCACGACAGAGTTTCATCTTAGACTTGTTGTAGTTGTCGCGACATAAAACTTCTTTGTCGCGACATAGTCTTTTTACCTTGCGATGCTATCTCTAAACTTTATGTCGTGACATACTTTGAAAATGTCACGACATATTTCCTACCTTGATCTTGTCATTTGCTAAAATGTTTGTCGCAATATAAAAACCTTTGTCGCGACCAACTTGTCTTGACTTGTTTCATTACTCTGCCATTTTCTGTCGCAACATTCTTTCTTCCCTCTTCAACTCTTTATGTTGCGACATAGGTTTGATTCTCGTGACAATTCTCTACTGTCATTTGGTTGGATCAATGTCGATATAGGATTAAGGAATGTTGTGACATTCTTCTTCAAGAACTTCTCAAGCAATGTCGCGACATAAAAATTCATTGTCGCAACAAAGTTTTGTCTTCTGGTTTCCATTATGTCGCAACATTCATTTCTTTGTTGCAACATATATCATTCAATCCCACTCATATTGTGTCGCGACCAAGTTGTGAAATGTCACGAAAATCTTCACTTCTAAGTTGAGTTCAGTTTATCTTTGTTGCGACATATTATTGCTTTTTGCGACATAGCTCTGCTGGTTACCTTGAGATTATGTCGCGACATTTTGAAATTATGTCGCGACATTTCTGCCTTAGCCAATTTTCTACTTTTCTTGATGGAATTATTTCTTTGTCATTCAAAACCTGTAAAACACAAAGTTCATGAATATTCCATAATTCAACATTAAAATGAATCATAAACTTATAAAAGTATGGCAGAAAAATGGACTAAAAATAGATGAGTTTAGGACTCATCAAATTCCTCCAAACTTAAAGTTTTGCTTGTCCCTAAGCAAAGAACAGAAGATTTTGTTTATCCTCAAGCAATTAAGCTTTTATTTTTAAGGACATTTTTCAGTTTTACACTAGACATCCTTTCCCTTGTATCCATAATTTAGCTTAAAAATAGGTTAATTGTAAAATTACTTTTTAACATGTTTCCAATCCAGAACCAAGAAGATTTTCAATTAAGTTCACTAAATAGATAAATAATTCCCATAGTGTCAACAGTTCAATTATCTGAGACAATACTCAGATAATAGACTTCTCCTTGATTCTTCTAAGTCTCATATGCTTGTTTGTCATATTAATCTCTACTAATGTAGGCATATACCACTTTCAAGATCAATTAGGTCTTTTAGGCTTTGTAATGTTTGGCTTGGGTAATTAATTAGATAAATTGACAATTTAGGCTCGAGTTACGATTCCACGCAGCCGGCATATATGCCTTCATTCTTCATCCTTACTTTTTCCATTGATGTCAACTTTCAAACAACCTAAACTGGTTTTGGTCATCATTCTACATACTCTCTATTGTGTTGTTTTTCTTGACCACATTCAAATTATAAATTTAATTCCTCATATTAGAAGCTTTTTTTCACTTTTCATTTCCTATCAAGGCTTGTGGAACAGTGCAATGTTATATCTTTTTAAGCTTTCTACCACCCTTAGCGAACTTTGGGTTAGTAACTCCCATACCCGATTGGCATTGAGGTGCTGATGTTGAAACACCCCTAAGAACTTAATTGTTCAAGGGAGAAGGCTACAAGACAAAACTCATTCCTCCCTTGATACTTTGTATTTTCACACCTTTTTTTTTCTTCTTGTTTTCCTCATTCTTATCTCCCGATTGGTTTCCTTTGTCAGCCTTTCTTTATCCCCTCCTTTGCATTTCAGAATAATATTCCCTCAAACTTGTCCTCTTCTATTGTAAAATTATTGCTTATCATGCAATCACGGGCAAACAAGGGTTCTTTACTGTAAGATTAGATTTAAGGAGGGATTTAGGCTTTTCATTGCTGGTTGATGATGACATTGGCTTTTGGCTCAAATAAGGAACTAAAGAATATGCATATGCATATTACAAGGGTAGTCTTTGAAAGACTCAAACTTCCAAGAATGGCCTATATCATTTCCTGTTAGTGGTATTGCCTAGGATTTCGCCTTGACTAATAATCTAACAAGTTCTAGGACACAGGAGATTAAGTAATGATGGATCCCGAGAGAGATGTCCCTAATCTTTGCGCAATATGTTTTCAGAGGTACTTTTGACCATTTGCATTATTTTTAAGGATTCATAATAACTAGAACTATTAAAAAACAAAGAATTATATGTCTTATTTTTTCCATTATTTGTTTAAATCTTCTTGAATCTTGAAGTTCAACTTATTCATTGATAATATTACAACTTTCTCTTCCGATTCATCTCATCTGATTTCATCTATAACTTTCTTGTTTGGTTTACGGACATGTTACTATCTTTGTTTTACAACTCAAAAGCTTACATAAGTGAAACCATTTCAATTTAAAAAATTTCCACATAGTAAGCTTAACTAAATTCAATTCATCATTGAAATTCCACCCAGAGCAATGCACGGTTGAATCAAAATTTGTCGAGAAAGCGAATTCTCTTTACAAAACTACCTGAACTAAAAAAGTCATCCTTCTTTATTTATTTAAGATTAAACAATGAAAAAGAAAAGAAACATAATAACAATGTAAGAGAAAAATGGAACCAAATTTTGCAACTGATTTCCTTTTCATTCATGTTTTCATTTTCAAGGGCTTTAGTTACAAAGAGAAAAAGGAAGAAACAACAAGGCATGTCACTTTTTCTTTCATACTTATAGGATGATTCGGGTTTTCTTGGTCGAACATAATATGAAGAATGAAAGTCAGGGATTTGGACTTGTTGTCTTTTACCCTTGCTACCTTCCTCTTTATTAAAGGCAGACCACTCCATTGAGATAACCATTTGCTTGATAAGTTAATCTTGTCTCTTCCTAATGGAGTTTAGGAACCCCTCAAATTCCCCCTGGGTAGAGTACATTTTGATTAAATTGTTATTGACCATATCTAAGCTCTCAGTCCATAATTTTTCTCTGTAGTTGAGGGTTGCCTCCATCTCCTTATCTATTTTTCCATGAGGAACTTGGTTTCCTTATGATGCTCTTTATATAAATATCCAAAAGCATTTTCCTTTTACATCATATTCTTCTCCATTGCATCCTCTCTCTCTTTCATTATCTTTAATAGCTCACTGACTCTTTTCAACTGGTCTAAAATGAAAGCTTTCTCCCTTGCCCCGAGTTCTCCACTTAATTCTTTCTTTTCTTTTTCAAGTTTACTCTTCCACTCTCCATCCCTTTGTTTAAGTGCATCCTCCAAATTTTGATATCTTCTTCTCAGCTCTGCATCCATGTACTCATCTCTCAATTATAGTTGAATCTTTAATTATCTATCCCTTTCCTACATCTCTTTCTTCATGGCTCTTAGCATTTCCATCACTTTTACATTGTTGCTTTGTTGCCCTGAGCTCTCAGTTGGTTCCTAATGGATTTCTCTTGCATCTAGGGATATAATCAAGATAAGGCTCAAGCTTCTCTACCTCTCTTGATGATCTTAAGTCATCCCCTTTATCTTTTTTAGCTTCTACTTCTTTCTCCTTTCCCTGCGTTTCTTTGTCCCTTTGTTATTCCGGTCAGTGTCGGAGGAGCGTGTAAGGACATGTTTCTTTTCTTCGAATCTCCTTGCACACCTCCCATGATGCATAGTCAGTGATTGAGTCTTTGGATGAAGTCTTAATCCCTTATAGTTTGCCTGCATTGTGAAAAACTCCAAAATAGATTTCTCTAATATTTTCCCCACACTAAATTTGTATCCCATCAAGGGCCTTCTGCAATCTGCCTCCTTCTCTTCTTTGTACTAAGGTGTTTAGATGAGTAAAGAACTGAATAAATAAAATAGAACCAAACCTTGTCTTCTTCTATCAATGAGCCTCTTATAATAGACTCATGAGGGCTCTTCCTTCTAGAATTCCATTTCCCCTTTCCATAAGTCAGCAAATCAACTATCTTTTGATAATCTGACTCTTTCACCAATTTCTTAAACTTCGAACCATTCTTTCTCTCGTTCAGATTGAAAGTTCCATCGATTTTCTCCCTGTTGAATGATATCCATGAACCTCGATGAAGCAAGTCTTTTCCTTACGTCCCACCATGTTCGAATAAAATTCCTTAACTACATCTACAAATCCAGGAGCCTTGTGCTCACCAAGTAATTGCGATCCTCTATTCACAATCATTTCAATAAAGGGTGAGATGAGCTTGTTGGACCCTCTTTCGACAATGAAACCCCTATCCTTTAGATTATTTTCCCATAAAAATAAGGCTTTATCTGAAACAAAATCTCTTACTTTTTCATTCCTTTGCTCAATTTCAGCTTCCTCAGTTCCCCTTTATCTTTTTCTTGTTTTTTCAGTTGGTTGCTCCGTCTTTGTTCTTGTTTCTAGTCTCTCTTCTTTTTGCACTGCTCCTGACCAAGCCTCCTGAACAACTTCTTCCTCTATCCCTACATATTCTTCCATTATTTCATTCAGGTTTAGAATCAGATTCGATGGGTCAGACATGGTCGAAATACAGTTTGAGAATTTAGGGTTTTTAAAGGAATATGAGAGAGAAATTTGGTGAAGGTAAATGAGTGGGTTGATGGTTTATGAGGAGGGTGGCCTTTCAGATTTCAAAATTCTCTATTTATAGACCAAATGATTGTTTGTGTTTTCCGATCTTAGCAACATTAAAAATTTATATACTTAACAAACTTTAGGTTTTTAGGTTTTAAGTTATGTTGTGGCTGCATAAAAATAATTTGTTGCGACAAACCATTAACTAAGGTTTTTGAACTTATGTCACGATAAAGAAAGAGTATACGCTACGACATATAGTTATTCGGCAAGTAAATAATGTACGACATAAAAAGTATGTACGTGACATAATTTCTACAAATTCTAAAGGCTAAGCAATCTTTGTCACGATAAAGAAATAATGTCGCGATAGAGTAGAAGTAATGTCGCGACAAAGAAAGTATATCATGATAATCCAGTAATTTTCCTCGAGTACCTGATTAACCTTAATGATATTACTTCATACCACTCAAAACATACTTGAGAGACATATCTAACATCAAAGAACCTCGATTCAAGTATGACAACACATCTCATTTCTTCTCAATATAATTCAACATGATGATGTCAAAATTTCGAGAATGGGTACAACAAAGCTACTATTCATTTTATGCTTTATAAAAATGCGATCCCGAACTTGACTATCATTATCATTTAAGAACAAGTTAGGGAAAAAGAAAAACTCCCCCTTGTAGCACTTTTTGCATAATGAGTCTGAGAAAAAATGCTTTCAAATAAAATCCATCTCTAATACAACTTCACTGTCCTGAAAAATCAACAAAATAACAAAATAAGAATTTAAACAAAATTAAAACTAAATTTCAAACACCTGAAATTTAACAAAATCAAGTTATGTGAAATTTAAAATTGCTTGGGTTTGCCTCGGCTTCTCATGTTTAATGTCTTTAGCTAGATGTTTACTATAGATTTTCCTTTCGGCCAATTCTTCATTTCTTCAAATTTGGGACTAATCTTCATTTTATGTTCCTTACGAAGATAATGCTTTAATCTACGTAAATTCACTTTAAACTAATTTCTAGAATCAGTTTTCAATGTTACTGCTCTAAAGGGTGTACTTGCTACTACTGTGTAAAGACCACTTCATCTTGACTTCAGTTTTCAAGGAAATAGCTTGAGCTTGGAATTGTACAGTAGGACTAGTTCTCTTGCTTTGAATTCTCTCCCCAGAGTACGATCATGCCGAGCTTCTTTGTCTTATCCCTTTGTAGATTACGGCATTATCATAAAGCTTCATTCCTCAATATTCCGAGTTCATTCATTTGGAGTAATCTCTTTTCCTTGGTATCTTGGAAATCACAATTTAGTTTCTTGATGGCCGTAGCTTAATGACCGAGTTTAAGGAGATGATAAGGTTTCCTAAATGGCTCCACAATAGGGACATTCAGTAGGTGTTTTGTAAGCGATTCTATAAGCCCACAATGCATCATCTAGCTTTACAGACCGGTCTTTTCTACTTGAGTTCATAGATTTTCTTTATCTCGCGGTATTGAAAATCTCAGCTTGCCACGTTTGGTAGGGGATGATAAGCGATCTCATTACATGTTTTGATTCCATATCTGCTCATGAGTTTTGCAAAACTTGTTTGCAAAATGGCTTCCCTCACCACCCAATGATTGTTGGGTGCTCCGAATATGCTCAAAATATTTCTTTGAATAAACCTAACCCTTTGTCTTGGCATCATTTGCGGGACAGCTATTGTTTCCCGCCCGTTTGGATACATAATCCCTGGCTAGGAGAATTATATAGATTCCAAATGAGGATGAGAAGGTCCAATGAAGTCATCCCCCATACATAAAAATACGCACCACCGAGGATTCCTTGCGGGGGGCATCTCATTTCTTCTGCTTATGTTACCATTTCTCTGACATTTATCACAATGTTTACCATTCAAAACAGTCTTTGAATATAGTAAGCCAATAAAAACCTGATTAGAGAATTTTATGGGTTGTTTTATCTTCTGAAAAGTGTTCTCCATATGGTGATGCATGATATTTATCAAGAATTTCACCTTATTCTATTTCTGGTACACATCTCCTAATGATCATATATGCTCCTCTTTTGAAAGTAGTGGGTTATCCTAAATATAAAATTTGCTATCAAGTCTCAATTTTCTTTTTTACTGGTGGCTGAACTCTGGTGGCATAATTCCACAGGCTCAGTAATTCACAATATTAGCATACCAGGGTACTTGGACTAATAACAAAAATAGCTGCTCATCAGGAAAGTTTTTTGCTATTTCAATTTCCTTTTCCTCTTCAGTAGTCTTTTCCAGTCTACCTGAAGTATTCGACTATCACATTGTCACTACCCTTTTTGTCTTTGATTTCTAAATCAAACTCTTGCATCAGTAATACCCATCTAATCAGTCTTGGTTTGACATCTTTCTTTGCCATTAGATATTTAATTGTAGCATGGTTAGTGTGTATTATAACATGAGACCCCAATATGTAAGGCCTGAATTTTTCACAAGAAAACACCATTGTCAACATCTCATTTTCTATGGGATAGTAGTTCTCTGTATACCTCGTGAAGTTTCTGGCATAGTATATGGCCTTGAATATCTTCTCAGGTCTTTATCCCAATACTGCTCCCATTGCATAGTCACTGACATCACACATTATTTCAAAATCCTTGTTCCAGTTAGGTGTTACTATGATGGGAGTTGTAACCAATTTGGACTTAATTTCTTCAAATGCAGTTTTGCTTGATTCATCAAAATCAAAATTTGCATCTTTTTCCAACAATCTGCATAGTGGTCTAGAGATTTTTGAGAAGCCCCTTATAAATCTTACGTAAATTTCAGCATGTCTGAAACTTCTTATTCTTTTAAGCATTGTAAGTGGCGGAGAGTTTTTATGAAAAACTTTGCTTGAGGTCTACTTCTAACCGTCTACGAAATCTTGTTCCCTTGAAGACACTACCTGTGCACCATGAGCGACATTTTCAGATTCAGAGCTAATTCTTGTCTTGGCACCTTTGAAGTACTATTTCCAAAATTTCTAAGCATTTCTCAAAACTAGATCTGTATACTGAGAAGTCATCCATGAAGCTTTCCATAGCCTCTTCCACCAAATCTAAAAACATAGACATCATATATCTTTGAAATCTTAATAAAGAACATTTACATAATCAAAATGGCATCCTTCTAAAGCAAGGTGCCATAAGGACATGTGAATGTAGTCTTCTCCTAATCCTGAGGGGCTATGACAAGCTAGTTATATCCAAAATATCCATCAGGAAAGCGATATTAGAGTGTGTAAGACCGAAATTTGATTTCTGGAAAAAGGGCAAAATCGTAATTTCGATTACGAAATTGTAATTTCGGTTAAAAATCCGAAATTTATTCTCTAGATCTCGGATGATGAAACGGATTTCACTGTTAGAATTGTCTCGTGAAATCTAGCCTGCCGTGAATTTCGTCGAATTCAAGAAGAAGGTCGAGATTTGCGTTTTTGCGAGGCATCGTGTTTAGTCTTAGTAAAGCGATATTTGATGTGACAAAAAATCATAACATGTAATCATGTGCCGCCAGTGGCATGAGTGAAACGTGATAAAAATGGATGAATTGAGATAGTGCCGAGTGTCAAAACTGGGAAAAGAAGGATGACGTAAATGTCATTTTTGGAATGTAAATGATAATAAGACAAAATTGTGAATAGTGCCTTGTCTTCTTCCAAATTGGGACTAAAGACCAAACGTGGGGAGGAGAAAATAGGATGTAGTGGCTATGGAGTTTTGAGTTAGAGAGAGGTGTGTCTTCTCTAGATTTAATGAGTGATCAGGTAAGTCGAGTCGTCGGAGACAAGAAGGAAAGTCGCTCTCTGTGGCGAGGCCTCTGTGTAGGCTCCGGTTTGAGTTTCGACAAACTCCATGAGGTAGGGGTTTCTTCCTACTTGGGTTTTACACTTTGTTTAAGTGTTACAATGTTGCAGGATTGAATGAGGTGGCGTGAGGGTGCGTTTGATCGGTTCCAAAGCTTGGAGGCAGGGTGGGAAATTTAGAAACCCATGTGGACAGTCCGTGGCTTGTCCACGGGCTGTTTGGAGTTGCTAGTTTGTGCATTGATGTGTTAAAATCATGTATTGGTTTGTATGAGACCGAAAATGGTAGTGAGGTCGGGTTCCTGAAGTGAGCGGAGTGATTGGTGATTTGTCGAGCAGATGTAGGGAGGTTTTCTTGTTCATAGGAATAGTGTTCACAAAGAAATGTTTTTATTGAAAATGTGGCAGTTGAGTAATTCAAATCGAATTGCTCGTGTTTGATGATTAGCTCAAGTAGGCTAATTTTTGGTGTAATGAATTGGCCAAATTACGCGACATATTTGTGTGATTTAAATTATGTGAATATATTCATGATTATATTTGCATGTGTTATATAATTATATTGGAATTGGCATCATGCATTCCATATGCCTTTGGGGCACCCTAAATAGGGTGATTAATTTGTGAGATGGTTCATTGAGAGAGTGGTTTCGGGTTGACTAATAATAAATATCGGAGTCGGTCCATTACTTATATCGGAGGGTAGTCCATACAAAATATCAATCGTCGGAGTCGGCCTAATTGATATATCTCGGAGGGTAGTCCACTAAATATAACATTGGAGTCGGTCCACTACTTATATCGGAGGGTAGTCGCGAGTAATAACAAACATCTTTGTTTAGAAAATAATTTTTCTCATACATGGCTTAGGCAAGTGTGAGAGAGTCGGTGATGACTCGGGGTGTGAGTTGATAAGTTAGACATTCAAGTAGGATCATGCATTTGCTTGAATGTGTGTTTTTTCTTTGGAGCATTGCATATGCACTTAGGTGGAGAGTAGCCCATTTAGGGTGATTCCACTACTGAGCATTAGCTCACCTTGTCGAGGGAACATATTTTTCGGTGCGAGGGAGGCGCACGAGAGCGGCTCATCTAGAGGTCGAGTTTGTGAAGAAAGCTGGTTGTGGCTGATGATTTTAAACATGTATTAGAACTCCATAAGTTTGATATATATTTGTATAGGAAGTAATTGTTAACTCTTGTAACTATGGTAGATAGTTGGTATATTGATAGTATCGGTTTATGGGCAAAGAGGCGTTTTTATTCATATATGTATCATGTGATTGATGTTGGGATAGGTGATGTATTTGGGTAGAGCTCCCCGTACAAAGGGAGACTACGCCCGATTTTAAAATGAGTGTGGGTGCTTGTTGTTCTGATATTCCGCAATTGACGGAGTAAGTCAACGGACCCCGAGTTTTAGGCGTCACGGGGTGTCTGCTAACTTGTCCAAAAATTTGATAATGAAAGGTAGAGGATAATGATCCTTTCTAGTAGCAGTATTAAGTTTTTTGTAGTCTATACATACCCTCCATCCTGTCACAGTTCTTATAGGAATCAATTCATTCTTCTCATTTTCGATCACAATGAATCCACCGTTCTTGAGAACCACATGGCCAGGCTGCCTTTGGTATATGAAGCACACATTCAACCATTTAATTCCTTCTTTTCTAACAACTTCTTTCATTCTTTGGATTAGTCTTCTTTAATGTTCAATGGAGGTCTTTGCATTATCCTCACAAGAAAGTTTTATGCATCTGCAGATAAAGAGATGATTCCTTTCAAATCTTTCATTGACAGAAATTGCTTCCTTGTATTTTCTAAGAATCACTAGCAGTTGTTGTTCTTCAAGCTCGGTTAATGCAGTTGATATAATAACATATTTTGCTTTTTTGGTTCTAAGAAAGCATACTTCAATTGTCTGGGTAATTCTTTCAAGGTTAATCCTTACAGACTTGTTTCTATTTACGTTTCCTTGCTCTTCATTCTTAGCTTGATTTTCTGTGTTTGTTCTCATTCACACTTAAGATTGTTTCCTTTAAATCAAAACTGGAATTCAGAAATCCAAAATCAAGATCATCAAGATACTGGAAATTCATCTCATTTTCATTGATTGAATTCTAATAATTACAACCAAAAGTCAGTTCAGGACTGATGGGAACTATTGTTTCTACAGTCTTACAATTTGTACTTTCACATTCAAACTGTTTCAAGCTTTTGTTCAAGTTGAAGTGTACTGCTTCTTCTCCCGCCGAGTGAGTTCTCCCTTTTTAACATCTATCAAGGCAACTCCAGTTGCTAGGAAAGGTCTTCCAAGCAGTAGTGGAGCTTGTGTGTCTTCCTCCATATCCATAACTACAAAGTCCACAGGGAAAATGAATTTTCCCTCCTTTATGAATACATCTTCAAGGGCTCCCTATGGTTGTGCCATTGTTATATCTGCCATTTTCAAAATTATAGTTGTGGGAGTAAGCTCCCCCAAACCAAGTATTTTTACCACTAATAATGGCATCAAGTTGATGCTAGCTCTTGAGTCACATAAAGCCTTCTTGAATTCAAAATTCTCAATGGTACAGGGAATGGTGAAGCTATTAGGATCCTACATCTTCTATGGATCACTGCACTGCATGTGGTTGTCAAATTCACCACTCATTTTTCAGCAAATTTTCTCCTTCTTGCAGAATGTCTTAGAAGCTTAGCATAGTTAGGCATACGAGTCAATGCCTCATGAGGTAGATTAATCTCTATCTTCTTGAAGGGCATCTAAGAATCTAGACAACTTCCTTTCTCTTCATTTTCTTTTTGAAGCTCATGAGGGAGGAACACGGGCATGTAAACATTTCTTCCTCGTTTTTTCAATTATCCTTTCTCCTGGCACATCGATCTGCACCTCTTTTTTCTCGGTCTCTTATTGATCCCCAGTGCTAAACTTAGTATCTTTTTCTAGTTTCTTCTTTCTCTACTTTCGAGTCTTTTCTTCTCTTTTCTTTTCTTTCTATCTCTACGCATTCCTCGAGTCACCACCATACGATCCTTGGATTGCTTCTTTATATCACTTAGGAAGGCATTCTTGGGCGGTCTGCACGTACTAGGGCTGGTTGCCTTACTTGTGTCTCAATTTTTAAGAGACATTCGTGTTGGCCTAAAACACATTTGTGTTTGCCTGAAGCAAAGTTCTTCTCATGAATATTCAACAGCCTCTTATTTTCTCCCATGAATGTCAGCATTTGCTCTTCAAAGGATTGAGATCTCCTTTGTCCCTGATTTTCTTCTCTCTGACTCCTTGCCTAATGTTGTCCTTGGAACCCATGTGAAGCATATTGTTGTTGAAAATTCTGCACTGGTCTTGGACCTTGCTGTGCTCCACTTCCATATGATAAATTCTCATGGTTCCTGAGTGCTGGTGTGTAATGAGTTGGCAAGTTGAGGTTTGGCTTAAAGTTGTAACCATTAGCATTGAGAATTGTGCTTCCTCAACTTGATAAGGACCCTCATGGGCTAGTCCCTCATTAGCACTACTCTTTTGCTCATTTCCATCAACTGTTCCAACTTCATGTGCTGAGTGCATTCATCTTGGTTTCCCATCTTGTTCATCAATGCATCAATTTTTTCTTCTATGGCAATCATTATGTTCAGCTCTATCACCCCACTTTCTTTCAGTCTACTGCTGCTCCCTAAAGTCTCAGATGGAGCTCTATAGTTGCATTTGGCAAGATCTTCAATCAATTGTTTTGCCCCTTCATCACTCTTCCTCTTGAATGCTCCACAGCAGGTTGCATCAATTATACCTTTGGAGGTGTAGTTCATAGAAGTGATAAAAGATGTCCATCTGGGTGGTCAAATCTATTCCATGCATTGGGCATCTTTTCAGCAATCTCTTATATCTTTCCCATGCATTATAGAGACTTTCATCCTCTCCTTGTTTAAACACTATGATTTCCCCTCTCCTTTCTGAAGTGAGGGCAGGAGGGAAGAATCTACTCATGTAAGCCTCCACCAACTCTTCCCAATTGTTCACTAGATCCATAAGGCAGTGATTCAAACCAATTGGGTACGCCCACGTCGATAGAAAAGGGAAAAGTTGTAACCCAGTCACCTCAGGTTTCACCCTATTTAGCTTTAATGTGTTTGCCATTCGCAAAAATCTTTCCATATGCTCATTGAGGTCTTCACTAGGATGTCCAGTGTATTGATGCTGTTGCACCATTGTGATCAAAGCTGGCTTTAGCTCAAAATTGTTGGCCTCTATAGTAGGTTGTCTCCCAGCAGAGTATTTATCTTGAATGATTGGCCTCCAAAAATCCTCCATAGTAATTTGCCTCTGAGGTCTCTTTACTACTGCTTCTTCTAGAATAGGTTGCAGTATCCCTCTCTGCTTTGCCATAGTTGTTGATTCAACACTTTTTACTTTTCTTAGATTTCTTAGTGTTCTTTCTAGTTTTGTGTCAGCGTGATTAAAGCCACGGTTTTCTATGCATGTAAGATATTCTTGAAATAGAAACACACTAAGATCAAATAAAATATATGGAAAACAACTATATCAATTTAAGCTCATAAAATATTTTCAGTAGCTTACTTAGCTACTGTAGTTAATTTTTTTTTTTTTTGTAAATTTTCTGAATTTGTTGATAAAGCAGGAGAAAAATGTCAAGTCTTAATTTTCTCTTTGGTTGGAATATTGATATTTAAATTCTTCTTTTAATCCTGACAGCGGCGCCAAAACTTGATTAGACCAATTTTGACTAAGAATTCGCACTGCCACCAAAGAATATTCAGTCCCCGACAACGGCATCAAAAACTTGATTAGACCTTTTTCTATATACCACAATTTTGTCACCAACGCCCGCAAACTATTCGACCCGACTCTGGCATATAAACTTGTAAAGACCGAAGATATAAAATATGTTGTCTGCCTTGTATGAGAATGCTTCATTTAAAAATGTGTTTTGGTCTAGATCACTGCAAGTGCATAGGTCATACAAGTAATAAAAGTGGATTTAAGTCCAAATATCATTCCCACGAGGATTGAGGAGAAATCTAAAGATTAATTACCCCATCTACACAAGATCCTTACTATTTGAACTCAAAAGTTTAAAAGTGATTTGTTTAAACTAAAGGAAAGTAAGACTAATTAAAATTCTATAACTATACATAAGAATTCAAAATAATTGGATTGGGAAGTTCATTGAGTGAAGTTAACACTGGGAAATAGATTAGTGTACAATTATCAATTTCTGCATCATTTTATAACATAGTTCGACCATTAGTTTGAAATCTGAACTTGTCAAAGATGCAAGGTAGTATAATTTTGATTCCTCAGCCACCATACATTTCACTAGTTAAGTCCATGTTCCTTCGGATACATGAGGCTAATAAAGTTACTTATAGGGATATAATCCTTTTCTAAAGATACGAGTATTTTTCCTTTCTAATACTTCACACCTAATTCTTATGACTGAAGAATTCTTACCCCCATATATAGGATAATGCATACCTTCTTCAATCTAATTGGTATCTCATCCTTCGATTATGATAAAATTCTCTATCTCCTTGATTAGATCTCTGCTAACACAGGATCAAGATCCTTTCATCAAAAAGAGGAGAAACCTCTAATCGACTAAATTGATACATCATCCAACTAATCCTCACACCATGAGTAAATTAGTGATCTATCAAAGTAATCTTTAAGAGTTCATCAGTTCCATAATATTAGTCTAACATACCCCCAAGTAATTGCTCCATATTCTTAGGAATCTCCATCTTCGTGTCACTCAGAGGGCTTCCTGGAAATCAAAGCAAGATACAGTCATTTTCTGGGTACACGCTACTAATATTCTAAACAATTAAATTCAAGAACAACACCAATTAAATAAATTCAAGATTTCTAACTATGACGTTCTTTCAAATTGTGCAGAAAACAATAATTAACATTGATCCATTCCTAGAGGGAGCTTAGTATTTTCAAAAGCTAGTTACGAGATAACAACTAACTTATTAAAGAAAATTCACTGAAATTGCAAGCGAACTAAAATAAATGAACTCCATAAATTTCCAAATTCCATCAATCGAGATAGTAATGAGAAAACTAAAATTTACACAATGAACCAACGAAACTTCGCACAAGATCACTGCTCAATTCCAAGAAAAATTAACTAAAAAGCTAAACTAAATTAACGGAAAAGAAATAAAAAAAAATTAATATACAAAGGAGTCTCCAACTACCCAGAAGTTCTAGGTTGTGAAGGGTGTACCGCGATGCCTAAGTGCTGTTTGGTCATTCAAATAATGGGCCGTGCCCGAGGTTGAAATTGTGGATCCAGTGGCCCGATTGGTGGCTTTGTCATGACCTCAGAAAAATTATGTCACGACATAGTTTCCATTTTTGTCCTCCAGCTTTTTTGTGGTTTGCAGTGTTTTGTCCCGACATAGTTTCGTGCCTTTTTCTTGAATTATTTTGCGACATACTTTGAAAATGTTGCAACAGAGTTCTGCTGAATTTGTCTTGTAATTATCATGGCATGAGTGTCTTATGTTGCAACATTTCTTTAGTGCCTTGCGGCAGATACCGAATGGTATGTCATGACGCAAAGCTTTGTTCTTTGACAAAGTTTCTTTCTTGATGCTCTTGATTGTGTCACGACATAAAATTTCTGTGTTGCGACAGAGTTTATCAGCCTTCAGCTTTGTTTTATGTCGTGACATAATTTTGGAATGTCACGACATAAATTAACTCTTGCTTTCAGAAGCCTATATCGTGACAGTCGTCTATTCTCTTCTAGGCACTTCTCTTCAATTTATTTCATGACATTGTTTCCTATTGTAGTGAAAAATATCTCTATCTTCAGCTTTTCATTATGTCACGACATAAATTATTGTGTCATGACAATAACTTCCCATATCGCGACAAAGTTTCATCTCAGCCTTATGTTGTGGTTGTCGCGACATAAAACTATACAGCCAGCGACATAGTCTTTTTACCTTGCAATGCTATCTCAAAACTTTATGTCGCGACATACTTTGAAAATGTCGATATTTCCTGCCTTGATCTTGTCATTTGCTAAAGTGTTTGTCACAACATAAAAACCTTTGTGACCAACTTGTCTTTACATGGAGGAGGACAAAGAGATCCCAGTCTGCCCAGGAGACCGTGTAGCTACGGAAGGACTCTTATTGATGTTCAAAAGGGTGAGTTGAAGTTGAGGGTACAAGGAGAAGAGGTAACCTTCAACGTCTTCAAGGCAATAAGGCATTTGAATGATGAGAGCTATAGCATGTGAGATGATACCCAGGACCTAATGGCTAAGGAGATTAGGGGAGCCCACAACAGGAAAACCTCATTTATCTTTGACTCACCTTGAGGAAGCTTAGAGAAAGTCAGGCTAAAGATTATAACAAAGCGCTTCTTGGGAGGCAACCCAAATCCTTTATCCTTTCAATTATTTATTTGTTTAGTTTTTCACTTTCTTTTCTTAATTTTTATCACTTAGTAATCTTTTCATGTTTTGGCCTAATTTTTTAGATTTTATGTTTGATCATAGGTAGACAAGGTTTAAAGTGATTCCCCAGAGTTGTCTCGGCTCAAAAGTGCGAAACATGAAAGGAGAATTTGGTATGCTTAGCGTCCCAGGCGCCATACTTGGAGCGTTTTAGCATCCAAAACAACATAATGAACATAACACCAAACATCTATCGCCCATCTTGGTGTACGATGCCTACTTCTTTGCTTGCTAAAGCCATTTTAAGTGCCTCGAATGAAACCCATTTCATCCCTTTCTCCTCAAACCCCGATACCACCCCATCAAGCACTCAAATAACCTTCCATTCCTATATTCCCATTCTCTACACGTCATAAACTCAACATTTCCTCAACCTTAAATTCTACCATCTCGAACATCACTCTGACCTCCTTTCTTTCTTTATGCCACCTTCCATTACCTCAGCCACCCATCTCCACCATTTTGGCACTTAAAGCTTCCATATACCTCCATTGCCTCCCACTCTTCAATCGAAAGTCTCGAAGACATGTTCTCATATCAATTACAAGTCTTCCATGGATATGTTTCACTTGGGTAAATTGTTTTCAAGAGTTCTATGACTACTTCCAAGTTGCCCACCATGTGTTCGACAAAATTCTTAAATGAGCCTTAGGAGCAGTTTTAAAGCTTTATTGGCTATTTAATGGTACTTCTTGATCAGCATGATGCTCAACCATGATCTTCTTCAGGGAAGTCTTCCTTTTACCTCTTACCTATATTCATTACTTGCACATTGAGGACAATGTTAAATTTAGGTTTGGGGGAGATCAAATTGTGCTTATTTGATTGTGTTGATTGATAATGTTTTCATTCTTAGGTTTTTGCATAGCTTTGGTTATTATTATTATTATTATTATTTGATAGGTTCTTTGGGTAAATTTGTTTTTCCAAAATTTTCAAAAGCTTGAGTGAGTTTTGTTTTGATCATTTATGTTAGGTCGATGATGAAAAGTGATTGAATTGCTTATAGGTTGTGAAAAATGAGAGTTATAATGATACACTCACATATGACCCTTTTGTTGGCTAAGCCTTGCTAGGAGCTCTAGCCACATTGAGCACAGAACCTTTACCTTCTAGGATTTTCTCTCATACCTAGAGAAGCTTTATGTCCATTACTCTCATGATCTCAAAGAGTTGTAGAACTTATTTGATTATCACTCAAGGAAAATCTTAGACAACCACAGCTGATTAGGAAAGGACTTAGACCATCTTTGGAAAGTGCGAGGCCTTTCAAGCCAACTACGTATTTAACATAATCCATTGTCTCCCCATTGGAAAAACTGTTGATCTAATTCTTTCATGTCACTCCCGATGTAACCCTCTGCCTTTGATTTTCTTCTTCCATCTCTGAAAAACCCTACTTACCCATAGTTTTTGTGTGATCTTCAAAAACATACATGACCATGGAAAATTGGGTGAATGGATGGTATACGATAAAATGAAGGTGGAAAGAAGAATTAAAAGAAAACAAGAGAAATTGAAAATAGCACAAAAGAATAGGGTTGAAGTTTGGTTTCATTGCCATTCCAGCTTGAGTAATTAGGCCCGAAGGGGTGTCTTAACACCTAATACCCTAAGGACAATTGGTCTTGGGCTATTGGCTAAAAGCTCGCCCCTGAGTTGAGAGAAAAGCTTAAAGGGGCAAGACATTGCACCTACGCACCAAGCCCTATTGCTCAAATGAAAAAAAATAAAAAATAAAAGGAATTATGGTGAATATCATTGGGGCTTATAAGCAGCAAGTTTGGGGGTGTTTAGAAGAGTTGGTGAAAGCTCAAATAAAACAACAAGAAAATATATGATTATGGGTAAGCTTCGAGCCAATTTATATCCTATATCCTATCTTGAACCCTAGCTAAACATTACAAGCATATAAAAGACCTAATGATCCTAAGTGTGTGTAGTCTACATTAGTAGAGAGTGATATGAAAAATAAGCCCATGAAACTCCAAATATCCATCATTTAGAGATCAATCATCCCACAATAGGTTGCATAAATCCATCAGAAGTGAGAATGACTTATTAGGCGCTGCGCTTTTACACACACACACACACACACACACACGCACACGGATATTTAGCCTAGGCCAATTGATTAGTGCCCAAATAATTGCTATTTTAAGCTCTTTATAGCAGGTTTTAAGCACTTTTTGTGCACTAATCAACTTTAATAACTCAATTGATGCATTGGTCTCGAGCTTTGCTGCAGTCACATTTTGGCTTCCTTTATTATTGTAGTTTTGCGGGACAAATGCCTCATTATCTTCAATTCGATTCAAACACGATGAACCAGGCGAGATTCGAAGATGCATGATTGAATCGGAGAAATTTAGGAGCAAAAAATGTTGCAGGTGCGAGTACATGGCTTCTCCACGCTGTTTGGTGTTTGCTTTTGACCCGCTTTTTATTTGGCTTTGTACAACTTTACCCTTAATGTATTTTTGGTTCCTTTATACATTTTTGTAATTTCCTTATACTGAGCACCTATATAAGCTTAGTCTTGCTTGTAAATCAATCAACTTTCCTCCGTGATGTTGATAAAAATTTGACACAAGCATCTCCCTCGATTTGGTTGGTGATTTTCTCCCGCTTTCCTTTATTTTCTTGCATTTTCTCACTAGCCAAACCCTTGATGATGACAAATCAAGGGCTGCTCGGCTAAAACTCTCTCATCCTTGAAGGGGAAGGCCACTTGGTGTTGGTTTTAAGGCAAGCTGCATGTTCTCATGCTTTTTATGTATGCATTTTTTGGGTATTTGTGTTCTTGCTTCTCACCTTAGGTTAAATCTCTTAGCATGCTCTCATACTTGATGTATTTGGTAAGCTTTTTGGGTTTAGTGGATACTTATCACTAGATCCACTGATGCCCAGTTAGTTATCTCCTATTAGTTACTGAATGGTAGGTTTAGGAGGTGTGTTCTCATCGTTTGGGAGCATTTATGCTCATTAAATGCCATCTTTCAAGAGGAAAACTTTTAGGGTTTAGGTTTTAAAGCTACATGAAGATCCGGTTCGGGAAATGACTATATGTCATGCTCCCCAACACGAGGAAAAGACTGAGACATGTCGGTTAACCTTAGAACCACACACTAGCTAGTGTTGAGATTTCAAGAATTCTCTTTTAACTTTTACTTTAATTTGTTCAAGTTTTCAACTATTCACCCACCTTTGTTTTTACAAACCTAAAAATCCAAAACACCATTTTTAAAACACGCAACCCTTCTCACGAGAAGAAAACCCATCCCAGTGCTTGACCTAAAGCCAGCATCTTGCGATAGCTTTGCTACGTCGATGAAGTAAGGAATCCTAGGATATAAATTTTGTTGATTCCGAACACCTACTTGGCATAAACGAATCAAATGGCGCCGTTGTTGGGGATGGTGCCCTAGTGAGAAAGAGAAGATGTGAACTTGTGATTCACATCACAAGTGTTGGTGAAATCTCATTTCTTTTTATTTTACCAATTTTCCCCACTTGCGGGTTCAACTTTGTAGGGGAGTTTGAAAGATATTACTATCGAAATTTAATTTTCCCCTGTTTTGATTTTAGCTAACTTTAACCCTTTAGGTAGTCTTGTTTTTGTTGGTTTCTTGCTTGTTGTGTGTTCATAGCTTATGCGTGGGGCTGAAGCTCTTATGGCGGATTAGGAAGGCTAAGTGCTCAGTTGAACAAGGGTGTGAAATCGGTTTACACACCAGCGGGATGGAACCCACGAAGAAGCAGTAGAGCCACGGGGTTCAAGACGATGCCTACAGGTCAATGAGGGATCACATACACCCACCAAGGGTGAGTGCACCCTTATGCATTATACCCCCTGTAGAGGATGTGGCAGTGAGGCCTTATCTGGTTCCCCTGCTCTCGACTTTTCATGGTATGGAAAATGAAAATCCACACACACACATCCGGGATTTTGAGGAAGTTTGCACAACTTTCAAAGAGGGTGCAATCGATATGGAGATGTTGAAGCTGAAAGCTTTCCCATTGACCCTCGAGGCCAAGCCTTGGTGGCTTAATTCGCGCAAGAGCGAGGACCATCGGGGTGGGCGGCTGCGAGCAAATTTTTGAAAGTTCTTCGGTGCACACAAGACCAACAATTTTAAGGAAAATCTACACCTTTGCGGCTTAGCAGCGGTGAGAAATTTTATCGATCTTTGGAAGGTATCTTGAAACCATCGATACATGCCCACACCATGGCTTGTCGTGGATGTTGGTCAACCATTTTTTATGATGGAATGTCCCCTTCCATGGAAACAACTCTTAGAAACCATGTGTGGAGGACTTCCTCATCAAAATCCGGATAAAACCATGGATTTACTCAACTATATTCTTGAGACCTCCAAAGCTTGGGATGAACCGTCCCCGAAATTGATAGACATAGGCCACCAGTGAACCCAAGGGGAGGCATTTATTCACTGTCAGAGGATGTGGAAATGAAAGCCAAGCTATCTTCTTTGACTAGAAGATTGGAAGAGCTAGAAATACAAAATCAGCATGAGAATGCAGGCAATAAGCGGCGCTGTACCTCTCAGTCTTGTTTTAATTGCCCGATCCACTGATCGCCGAGGATCTTTATTGATTGCTCATACAGTAAGGGATTTGATGCAAGTAGGCAAACATAGTGGATTAAAGTAGGCACCCAATAAATGCTCCATATGGGAATACCTACAATCCAAATTGAAGGAACCATCCTAATTTATCATGGAAGCCAAAACCCCCAGTTTATACTCCCATAGGTTCACAGCAGCAACAACCCCCACCCTTGTCCCTGTAGAGCAAGCCATTGTAAATTTGAGCAAGGTAGTGGGTCACTTCGTGGAAGAACAGAAGACAGTGAATGCTCAGACCACACAGAAAATCGAAACGTTGGAAGGCACTCTCAACAAAAAATTAGATGACTGCGTACTCGTCTCTCGAGTTGACTATTGACCGGCCGGGTCTGAGAAAAAGGAAAATTTCCTCTCGACACAACCCAGGCCCGGGGTTACATGAAGTGAGCTCCTCCAGTGACCCGAATTCCAAATTGAATGAGGTCAAGGCAATCATCACACTGAGGAGTGGCAAAGAGCTTACAAAGCCATCACCCAAGGCAATAGACCCAGGGCAGGAAGTTATGGAGACTGAACCGGAGGAGGTAGTGATCGAGTGGTGACCAGAAAAAAGCCATCCCACCTCTCTCATGCATTAAAAACTAAAGAAGGCTATTAATTAGGCTGAAATTTTAGAAATGTTGAGGCAAGTAAAGTTGACATTCCACCTTGACATGATCAAGCAGAGTCTGCTATGCAAAAATTTTAAAGGACTTGTGCCTGATGAAAGAGGGCTAAATGTTGACAAAAAGCCTTCTGACTAAACAAGTCGATTGCCATTATCAATACGAAGACTCTAGTGAAATATAAAGATCAGGGTTGTCCGTCTCGGTTAATATAGGAGGCGCACAGCGTGGAGAAGCCTTATTGGATATGGGAGCAAGTGTGAATCTCCTCCTGTCGATGTCTGGCGGCTTGGCTTAGGGGAGCTAAAGCCCACCCCTCCATCCTGCTTGTCTCTTCTTGATGGAGTCAGTCAAAATACCGAAGAAAGGGACGTGGAGAGAATGTCACGATACAAGTGGACAAGTTCTACTATCTAGTAGATTTTGTTGTACTTGTCTGAGAACCGATAGCGGCGGGGGCGATTATGTACTTAACATCATCTTGGGAAGACCATTCTTGTACCTCAATGCAATTATCAGTGCGAAATGGTGTCATGCAACTCACCAGCCGGAAACATGACCTTAGAGCTCAGCATCTTCCACCTAAGTAAAAAAAGCACATGCAATCGGTGGAAGATGTCGGAAAAGAGTATGCATCATTGACACAATCACGGAGGAACAAGGCGTCGGGTATGCTAGATATACTAAATGAAGGGGAGTGGCGGAGTGTGCGAAGAGCATCGAGGAAGTTGACATGAGAAGAGAAATAACGCGGGAACATTGGAGAAGAAAACATGAAATTTTGCCATTAGTAATCGGAGAGAAATCAGTAGGCGAGAAAATGGGAGCTCGAAGCCCTTGCCTGTGGAGCTGAAGTATGCTTATTTGGAAGACCATGAGCAATGTCCAGTGGTCATTTCAGCCTTGCTCAGCACTGCACAGGAGGGTAGCCTGCTGCAAGTCCTCAAACAGAACAAGCAAGCCCTCGGGTGGAAAATTGCCAATTTGAAGGGCATTAGCCCAGCAGTATGCACCCACCACATCTACTTAGAGGAGGAGGCAAAGTCAGTGAAGCGACCCTGAAATTTGAACCCACATATGCAAGAAGTGGTTAGATGAAGTCATTAAAGTTCTTTGCCAGTGGCATCATATACCTCATATCGGATAGCACTTGGGTGGAGTCAACCCAAGTAGTGCCTAGAAATCGAGGGGTAACCACTGATTGCCTGATGAAGGAGAGATACCCCTCGCCTTACCCACGGGATGGAGAATTGTCATTTGATTATCGAAGGCTAAATGAAGTAACACGGAAAGATCACTTCCCTCTTTCATTCATGGATCAAGCTGCGAGAGGATTCACGGCTACCCTTTTATCGTTTCTGCATGGCTATTCGGGATGTTCCCAGTGAGATTGCTGTAGAGGACGAGAAAAAGAACCCAGCTTTCACATGCCCATTTTGGCGCGTATGCATCTGAGGAGGATGCCCTTTGGCTTTGTAATGCCCACTGCCACATTTCAACTATGTATGCTCCAACATTTTAGCGACTTGGTAGGCGCATTATGGAGAGTTTATGGGCGATATTACAGTCTATGGAGGGAGTTTTGAGGAGTGCCTAATCAGCCTGAAGCATCTGCGCCAGGTGCATAGAAAGAAAAACCTAGTACTAGCTGGGAATGCCATTTATGGTCGGCCCGGGGCATAGTATTGGGTCATATCATTTCGAGAGAAAGGAATTGAAGTTGATAAAGCAAAATTTGATTTGATTTCCAAAGCGCCTCCCACAAGCGAATGTTAGAGTGCTGAGGCAATTCTTTGGGGCATGCGAGGCTTCTCTGAGTACATTCATGCGGGACTTCTCAAAAATTGCCAAGCCACTTTATAAGCTTCTAGAAAAAGATGCTAAGTTTGAATGGGTTCGAGAATGCCAGCAAAGGTTTGAAGAGCTCAAGACATTTAACCCACTTTGTATGGCGCGATTACCTTTCGAGGTTATGTGCGATCTGAAGTGACCTATGCATAGGGCCTTCCTCGGACAAAGAGCGGAGGGAAAAGCAGTATGTGGTTTGCATACTGTAAAACATTGAATGAAGCCCAGAGGAATTACACTACCACTGAGAAAGAATTGTTGGCAGTAGTTTATGCCCTGGACAAGTTTTGTGCTTATTTGATAGGGGTAGATATAATTATCTTCACAGATCATTCAGCTTTGAAATATCTGCTCACTAAACAAAATGCCAAGGCTAGGCTTATCAAGTGGGTCCTCTTACTACAGGAATTCAACCTGCAGATTCGGGATAAGACGGGGGTAGAAAATGTTGTTGTTGATCACCTCTCCAGACTAACCATAGAACAGAACACCCATAACCCTCAAATCTATGTGAATTCCCCGGAGAGGTCTCTACTCCTTGTGTATAGTGCTCCTTGGTTTGCCCACATTGCCAACTTTTTAGTAACAGGGGAGTTGCCAACAGAATGGAAAGTACAGGACAAGAAGTTCTTCCCATGCAAAAGTCCACTCTTATTGGGAAGAACCTATTTGTTCAAATATTGTGCTGATCAAACAATCGAAAGTGTATCTTGGAAGGAGAACAACCAGGATATTTCGGCCAGCGCCATGACGGTGCTGTGGAGTCATTTCGCTTCTAGAAACATGATGAAGGTGCTTTGCGGCCCGGGTTTCTATTGGCCATATTTGTTTAAGGATGCCTATACCATATGCAAACAATACGACAAATGCCAAAGGTTGGGAAAAATCTCTCGCCGTCATATGATGCCACTGAATCCTATTTTGGTTGTTGAATTATTTGACATTTGGGGCATCGACTTCATGGGACCATTTCCTACTTCCTTTGGATATAATTACATCCTCGTGGGAGTTGACTATGTGTCAAAGTAGGTGGAAGCAGTGTCGTGTAGAGCAGCTGAGACCCTGAACCGTATTGAAATTCTTAAAGGAAACGTTTTCTCAGTTAAGATTCCCAAAGCCGTAATAGGTGATGGAGGTTCACATTTCTTCAATAAACCTTTTGAGAATCTCTATCAAGTATGGTGTCAAGCACAAGTGGCCACCCCTTATCATCCTCAAACCAATGGCGAATTAGAGCTAGCCGGCCAGAGGAAATCAAGACTATATTGATGAGGAAGTGGTGAACTCGAATAGGAAGGATTGGTCTCTCAAACTTCACGGATTCCTTGTGGGCATACGAGCGACATACAAGACCATCCATGGAATGTCCCCTATCGCCTGGATTTAAGGCAAGGCATGCCACTGTAGGTGGAAATTAAATATAGGCGTGGTGGGCAATTAAAGGGTGAATCTGGACATGGGAAGAGCTGGCCTTAAAAGACTCCTTAATCTCAATGAGTTAGAAGAGATTAGGAATGACGCTTACTTCAATTCGAAAATTGCGTAGGACAAATTAAAGAAGTGGCATGATCAGCTCCTTAGCCGGAAGAGGAGCTTGACCGGGGGCCAAAGTCTACTACATACTCAGGCTTCACGCACCAGGCGAGCTCGAATCAAGGTGGATTGGACCATTCGCGTTCATCAAGCATACCCCATGGTTGATGGAGCACGCTCAATCCAAATGATAAAAGAGTGTTCAAGGTCAATGGACAAAGAGTGAAGCCCTATGTTGCGCAGCAGACTGCAGAAAGGGAGGAGATTCTCCTCCTCGACCCTCCATGAGACCCTCAGGCTACAAATTTGGGAGTAGCTTCTACAATATCTCAGAAGCCATTAATTTAATTGCTTAGTCTTGTTTAAGTTTAAGTTTTGTTAATAATCTTATTGTGATCAGTCGGTTGACTTGTTTTCTTTGCATGTGCGGCGGCGTGCGGCGCCGATACCCTCACTCCAGCTGACCTCGGCTATCCGGTGAGGATGATCTTCATCTGGCCTTGACTAAGGAAGTACCACTCCCTCCACTAACTTTCTGGTTCCGTTGCCGGGAGAGTTAGTGTTGGAAGTGATGTTCATACTATTGACTTTAGTTTTGTTTGTACCACATGCTCAGCAAAGCCCATTTTTGTATGTTAATGGCTTGCTGTATGCTTCATTTTGAAAAGCTGAAATTTTTGTGAAATGCACCATTAAATATATCATATTGCTATACTTTTGCAAATCATTTTTGCCCCTACTTTTTAGTGGTTTTGCCTTTCCCATAAGTTGAAAAGTTGAAGCACTGTATGCTACCATCAATGCTAGAAAAGTTACATGCATGATTAAGTAGATGGTTTGTTGAAATCCCCAAGTATTCAACCTTTTCATCCTTGTGGCTAACCACACACGATGCACGTGGAGTTTTGTCAATAAATTTGAAAGGTACATACCCCCCTTTTTACTTTGAAAAACCGACCTTAGCTTCGTTGACTCCCTATAATAGGTTAAGTTCCCCAGAATGAAATGAATGTGTCTTCAAAGAAAAAGAAAGACAAGAAAAATAAAGAAAGAGAATAGAAAAGCGCGGTGCTTTGCCTTGAAACCCGAGCACGGTCCGAGGGGTCTACGGTGAAAGCCTTTAAAGCCTGGTGCCCTAAACCAACTGGTTGGGAGCCATCGACCTAATGCTCGCTACATGGGTGGATGGGTGGAGTTTAGCGAGTTGTAGGTGTTGAATTCTCAAAATCATTCGAAGTCCAGGGTGAAGCCTGTAGAGTTAGTGGTCGAAAGATCCTTTTGACTTGATGCCCTAAACCTTAGTTGGTTGGGAGTCATTGGTGGATCCCCGTTACACGGACTTTGGTGAAGTCGAGTTTTCAGCATTGCACCCTACAATACAATAGAAGTGTGAAATAAGAGTGGAGTTGAATCTATTTAGGTTGGTCAATAGTCTAAGGCATTGGCAGTAGTTTGGTTAGGGGGGGAGAGTAGCTTAGCAGCTTATTGGTGACAACTGATCACCAAAACACTTAGATTTTTAGTGGAAGTTCAGGTTGATTTCCTTGGAATGAACACTGCTCTGAAACTTTTTCCTGTATGGCACTTATTCTTCCAAGCTGGTTTTTATGCAGTGTCCCAAGTTTTCATATTGAAGGTAAGGCCTCGCTTTTATACACACTTTTTGAAAAGACAATCCCTTTTTGCATACATATAGCCTGCATGATCTTCTTTCTTTTTATCATTGCTAAGGGACTAGCAATGTGTCGGTTGGGGGGAGTGATTAGTGCCCAAATAGTGCTATTTTAAGCCCAGTTTATAGCAGGTTTTAAGCCTTTTGTGAACTAATCGACTTTAATAACTTCGATTGATACATTGAGGTCAGGCTTGCTGCGATCACATTTTGTAGCTCTATTATTGTAGTTTTGTAGGACAAATACCTCATTATCTTCAATCCGATTCAAACACGATGAACCCGAGCTGAATTCGAAGATGCATGATCGAACCAGAGGAAATTTGGAGCAAAAATGCTGAAGAACAGGAAGGATCAGTGAAAGTTTTACAGGGTTGCGAAAGTTCGCAACCTGCAAATTCATAACCTGAGGGTCATGTACTAACTCCCGCTCTTGTTGGCCTTTTTGACCCGCTTTTTGTTTGGCTTTGTACAACTTTGCCCTTAATGTAATTTTGGTTCCTTTATACATTTTTGTAATTTCCTTACATTGAGCACCTATATAAGCTCAGTCATGCTTGTAAAATCAATCAACTTTCCTCCATTATTGATCCAGTAAAATTTGTACGATGCTTCCCTCTCTCGGTGGTTGTTGATTTTCTCTCCCCTTTCTTTATTTTCTTGCATTTTCTCACTAGCTAAACACCTTGATGATGACAAATCAAGGGATGCTCATTCAAATCCCTCGTCCTTGGAGGAAGGCCCCTTTGGGTGTTAGTTTTGAGGTAAGTTGCATGTTCTCATGCTTTTATGTATGCATTTTTTGGGTATTTGTGTTTCACGCTTCTCACCTTAGGTTATTAAAATCTCTTAGAGCATGCTCTCCCTAACGTGTATTTGGCAAGCTTTTTGGGTTCAGTGGATACTTATCACTAGATCCACTGATGCCCAGTTAGTTGTCTCCTATTAGTTACTGAATGGTAGGTTTAGGAGGTGTGTTCTCATCGTTTGGGAGCATTTATGCTCATTAAATGCCATCTTTCAAGAGGAAAACTTTTAGGGTTTGGGTTTTTTAAGAAGCTAGGCCCAAAGATCGATTCGGAAATAACTATATGTCATGCTCCTGACGAGAAAAAGACTCGAGAACGTATCGGTTAACTTAGAACCCTAAGTCGGTGGCGCGAGACTTGAGGAATTCTCTTTTAACTTTACTTCAATTTATTTCAAGTTTTCAACTATTCACCCACAATGTTTTTCACAAACCCTAAAATCAACGAGAAAACACCATTTTTAAAACACGCAACCCTTTCTCTCGAGAAAACCCACGTCCACAGGTGTTGACCCACAGAGCCTTTATCTTTGTAGTAGCTTTCTTCTGTCAGTGAAATGGAATCCTAGAATATAATTTGTTGATTCCAAACTCCTACTTGGCTTAAACGAATCACCAATCCAACATAGGGTCATACATTCACTAAAGGAAAATACACTCGAGTTTTCCATACTCTATAGAGTAATTGAAATCTATGAGGCAAATCAACAGAATTTGCATCAAACCAAAACTCGATCATCTAAAAAAATTGTCTCTCTTCCTTTTCATCTCATGAAATGTGATGCTGCATTTTGTTTTTGCTTGAGGACTAGCAAAATGTTAAGTTTGAGGGTATTTGATAGGTGTTATTTATACCTAATTTTATGATATTCTAAGCTTGACATTTGCTAGTTCATTGAGATTTTTTGAAGCATTCTAACACGTTTCATCTTTGCTTTGATAGGTGAAGACATGTTGGTGAGTCTTGGTGAAAAATGGACAAAAAGAATTTTTCGGGAGTAACCATGCGGGTTGTAGCTCTTTTGAATTTTAGTCTTTATTATCATCTTAAATAGTATCATCTTGGTGTGGATGAATTCTAGACTTCTCATGCTTTCCAACAAAAGATTACTCAATTTGGAGTTCGGACAAGAAAGTTATGGCCTCGAGAAGTTAGGATGAAGAACTAGGAACAGAGTAGGAACTACAAGAAAAAAAAGCATATGGTGATGCTTATAATAAGTCACCATAAATAGAAGGTGTCAATACAACATAGTGTCACCCTATCCACTGACACCATAGAGGGTACCAATGGGTGACACATTTGGAAGTGGTACCAAAGTATTTTAATTAATTGATACATTTGAAGTGAATCTTTACATTATATGTAATATTACCATGGAATATATGTGCCTTTGCTTTCCCTCACGTGTGGCCTATACGCAAGTGGACTTTCAAATAATCAAATGAAGTCAAAATTGCATAGGGAGGTATTGAGCAACGAACCTCTACCAAATGAAGGTCTAATGCCATGTTAAACTGCAACTCACCTACAAGTTCAAGCTTGTAGGATTTAGTTGCTCATGAATATCATGCCTTTTAACACTTGTCTAAATGATCTAAATTATCTAAAATTATAATAATAAATCATTTATTCTAAAATTATCTAAACAAAATATACTAAAATATTATTCTCTATAATTTATTTGGAAATTTTTTTAAAAAAATTTCAAGTATTTATAAATATTAAAACTTAAAAAATTTATTTCTTAAACAATTGAACAATTAAAAAAGAAATAGGATTATTATTTAAAGAAAAAAAATATCGTAAATCACTTTATTCCTAAATTATCTACACAAAATATATTAAAATATTATTCTATATAATTACTTATATAGAAATGACTAAAATATAAATTATTTTATTATACATTAAAATTCTTACTTTATTTTTTAAATAAAAAATGAGCATTGTGGATATATTAAATTTATTTATTGGAAATATCAAAAGAAATCTTTTTTTATATTATTTTTTTTGTGATTATATATATATATATATATATATATATATATATATATATATATATATATATATATATATATATATATATATATATATATATATATATATATATATATATATATATATATATATATATAATATTAAATGACCATTTAGTTAAAAAAAATTAAAATTTTGTATATGGTGTCACTTTCAAAAAACACCATAAATCTAGAAATTAAAATAAAAACCTATATGATAACACTTTTCCAAAAATGACACCATAATATAAAATTAGCATCTTCTGCTTCTACTCTAACACAATTTTTTTTTAATTTCATATGGTGTCAATTTTCAGAAAAATGACATCATAAATCTAAAACTAACATTCCCAATTAAATATTTTATATGATGTCACCTTTACGAACTCTAAGTCATATGATGTCATTGTTTTAACAAAATACAAAAGTAGTGACACTTGTTTTGTAGTAGTTGAAATGGCCCGACTGGCGCACTAGCCGCAGCCGAGAGCTATGGAGCCTAAAGCGCTGACCTAGTGCAGGCTTGACGAGAACCCGGTAACCCAAGCGCCTAGGCGCCAGAATCAGCCTAGAGGCTCGAGCGAGATCAACTTGACTTTTGGGCTGAGTATCCTAAGTTGGTCCAAATAGCATGTGATTGGGTATTTAAAAAGCATAGGGTTCCTAAAATGGTTGTTAAGGTTTGGGACGGGGGTAGAGATTCAAGCGAGAGATCGGGACCCGAAACAAGAAGACTCTTCACCAAACTTTTAGTTTTTCTTCTTCGATGACTATCCTCAAATACTCATTTTATCCTATATTTTACTTAGATTTTTAGTATTTTTGTATGTTCAATAAGTGTCCTAATTCTCTAAATATTCATCTTTATGATTAGGTCAACCATTTGGTGGAAATGCGAGAAAATGAGCGGAAAATGAAAGAAAATCCAGCCAAATTACACATCTGATAACGGTAACTCTTGTGTTTTGATGTTTTAGCTACAAAGATGATCCCAAATGTATACAATATTTATATGGATGGATAAGAGACTTCCGAGGCTTTCCAAAGAGATCCTATTCACTCAATTTGGACTTTAAATGATTAAGTTATGACTCTTGGTAGTTGAAGGAAGAAGAAGAAACTCAAAGTGGCCAGTTTGAGCATTTTGTAAGTCGGTCTTTTTATCATTTCTAATGTAGCGCCCCCAAAACCCCGGGGGTCGTTGACCAGCTAATCAACATGAGAATACTACCTTAGGTAATCGTATACCTAAAGCTTTGATGCCAAACTAGTATCAAATACTTGTGGATCTTGAGTAACTTTCGATACCACCTCATTAGGTCTATTCCTTTAGAATCCATTTATCCATATTTAAGTTAAATTAGAGATTTAAAATATTGCATAAGAGTTTGATCCACGACTATCTTACCATTATTAAATAAAGACTAGATTGTTCCAAAGTTTACAAAAATATTTATCAAAATACGTATTTGGCCTTCTTCGTAGTACGGCCTCGAATGAGCGTCGTTCATCGAGTGTACACCACCTTTTTGAAATGTTTTCCCATATAGGGAGCCATACCCGAGTAGAGAATATTTTTCTCTGAGAGGTTGCCTCCCCACCTAAGTACACATGCAATGGTCATGTTCCTGATTCACATTCGCATTTCCTAGTAAAAACATGCGATTTCTACTATGGAATCACACATGTCATCTTTATGAAATGAGTTAAGACTCGATCATGTACCATGCCCGAGTCCTTACAAACTCCCATCACTCGAGTCTTTATAGGCTCCCATCACTCAGTCTTTCTGGACTCCCATCACAGTCTTTCTTGACTCTTATCACACAATACCAAAGCCCATACGTGATAAAATCCATCATTTATGGATTACATCCAATGATCATTTTACAAAAAAAATTCATTTGTTTTCAAGCCAAAAGCTTTTTGGATGTTACACCTCAATGTTCATTTATATACAAAACTCATGTGTTTTCAAACCTAAACACTTTCATGGGCTTTCACCATTAGAATTATGTCTAACCACAAATACTGGGTCTTTCACCTGAGGGGGTATCTATCCCTGCTTGCTATTACCTGACACATATTTTATTTCACCATTTCATGTAACCATTCGACCTTGTTGGACATCGATCCAACGATGCAAAACCCACCAATCAATCACCAAACATAATGTTGATTATAACTATGCACTCACACCCGTTCAATGCGATGTCCCCGTGCAAATGCAATGCAATGCACTATTGCATGTTATATCATGCCACATATATAATGAATGCTACATGGACAACACAATCCACACCACTCACTAGGTGTCATGGCCAATCCTCTTTATAACATAATTGTATTCTTCAATATATAACCTGCCCATACATATATCAACACATCAACACCTGTATATCAACCATATTCAGACATACATAGATAAGCCATGTAATGGCCATTTGCACATAAATTCATCATATGTCAATACATTAGAACACACATATTGACATCCAAACATGTCACTCCTTAGTCAAGAAATGACACTCGAACATAGTTATCTGATGGCTCTGAGCAAGCCCTGTGATCCTGGCCGGGCCATGAAATCAACCCCAAACAAGCCATAAACACATGCCTCACATAGTCACAGGCTCGCCTAGGTGTAGCCTACCTTTGCCTAGGCGAAGTGGTTTGCCTAAGCTTTGCCTAGGCGAGCAACACCCTCGCCTAGGCAGACCAGAGACTTCACAATTCCTGTCCTCGAGTTCACCTAGGCGAACACTCCCTCGCTTAGGTGGACCTCTTCGCCTAGGGGAAGACCCCTTTCTTCTTGAGGAAACCTCATGTCCTCGCCTAGGCGAAGGACACCCGATAGGAACTCGAACATCCGACCATTTCCAGCCAAAAAATGGAAATTAAACCAAGGTAGGAAGAATCCCTACCTCTTGGAGCGTAGAAGAAACCCTAAGAAGCCTCGTGGACACTTCCAAAACCCGAAACCTTTGATTTCCTGAACTCCTCGTTTGGATCTTCGGCGAAATTTAGCATTTTCAGTACCGACGCGTAGCCCTCGTCGATGCGATGAACTTTCTTTCTTGGCTCGATGAATTTCGATCAACGAAACTCCATAGATCATGGAAAGAAGCTCTTGGCTCTCCTCTTTCTCTCTTCTCTCACTCTCGTATGAAACAACAGAAAAATGAATTCTTTCCTACACTAAGTCCTTTTTTTGTCTTACAACTTAAGTCGTGGCCCACATCGTGCCACGTGTCCACACCTGCTCGAGTCAGTTTGAGTTCAAATTATTTTCTATGAACTTAACTTAAGTCATTTCCCAACTTTCGATATTTTCGTAAAAATCTTGTCCTTAGGAGTCACTGGTGTGAAAAACGTGAAAAATCCGACTATTTCTAAATTCAACGCAATTCGTCTGGGAAACTAGATTTCACGAGATGAATCCAACGGTGAGATCCATTTCATCATCCAAGATCTATAAAATTTATAGGTTTTCAACCCGTATTGTTGTAGTAATTTACTGTTTTGCCCTTTTCTAGAAAAATTCGAATTTTTTCGGGTAATACATCGAAAGTGTTATTTCTATCCATATCTAGATTCGACACTTTCTAAGCTTTCCAACGAGTAAAAGATCACACAAATCAAAGTTCGGACGACAAAGTTATGACCTTGGGAAGTTAATGTAAAAACAGAGGAGCTGTAAAAACGTCGCTATGTTGCAGAGAGTGCAGAAACGTTGCATCCCGACGTTGCGACTTTGGCACGTTTCCAAACGATGTCGTGACATTCGGGTTACTTTTTGGGTCTATTTTCAGCCCATTATTGAGGGTTTCAAAGCACCGAGCCACAGAAACACGAAAACAGATTTGTGGGCCATAGAGTGGAAACACCCTAGGAACTAAGTCTTTTGAAGAGGAGCAATTTGAAGAAGAAGAAGAAGAAGGAAGACTGGAGAGGAGATTTGGGGCTTTTATTATCCAATTAGTTTATTTCTTCCCCTTTTTATGTTTTTCCTCACTTCACATAGTTTGTATCTCTCTCACCATCATAGGCTAATTTTTGTAATCTAGGGTTTTGGTTGTATTTTTGGACACTGAATCTTATATTTATTTGTTAATTTTCCTTTTTCTATTGTTTCTATGTGATTGTCTATCTATTGATTCATGCTTGGTTCTATTTACATGTTGATTTCTAGCTAATCTTAATATGGTGAGTGGTTCTTTGCAAGATCTGAGAAGGGAGTAAAAAACTAGACATAGATGAATCAACCTAATTAGCTTGGTAGTGTAGAAATTACCGGTAATTAGGAGGCGTGTGGGATTCTTGGATCTTAAAGCATCTCTAATGGCAGGGTTGAGTCAAGAAAGAAAGACCTAGTGTTAGTTGGTAGGTTATACGACATCGAGAGAGGTTTATAATTAAATTGAGCGAGTAGCCTAGGAAGCCTTTTAAAACGATATAAGGGAATTTTGGCCTATATTTAGGAGGATTGTTCACATGCACTAAATATCCTAGAACTTTATTATCTCTTGGTATCCCTTAGTTGCACAGTTTGTTAGCTCGATTAAGTTTTCATTAGTTTAGTTTAATTTTTGTTTCAATCCATCGATTTGACAATTTGGATACTAGAGAAGCATTATAATTTAGTACTTCTAGTCTCTCATTTTCCGGTGGATTGATATCCATACATTCTATACATTTTATTACTTGACAAGCGTATACTTGCGCAAAATAGGCACTTTATTACATATTTTATTTATAAAACATAAATATGCCTATCAAAGTTTTGCTTTATTCTTTGAGAACTAATAAGTGTTTGGTGTTCTGACCAGCCTATCAAGTTTTTAGTGCCCTTGCCGAGAAGTGCGGTGTTTTATGCTAATATCAATAACAAGTGCTTCTTTGGTACTTCAGACATTTTTTTTTAGTTAGTCTTGTTTTATTTTATTTTTCTATTTTACTTTGGATTTTCTTGTTTTTGTCTTGTAGGTTTAAATCACAATGGATCCACATCAGCAACTAAGAATGAAGACAAATTAGCTAATGAGACAATTAGCTCTCCTTGGTCGACAACTAAGAATGAGACAATTAGCTAATGAGCATCAAAGAAGAGTGACAACAGTGAGGAGTCAAATTGTGGCAAGCATATGCATCGATGGACTATGCTTTCGATATGGAGATACCACATACTAGAAGCGATCAAAATTTTGGATGAACTGACACCTAACATCTCATAGAATACAAGCTATACCATAATTACCTCCACAAATCCAAAAGATCAAGCCTAGATGAAAAAATGGCTGAATTAGAAAAGTCATGCTAGATTGATCATGGAAAACACCTAAGCGTTCAAGATCAAGGGCTGTAATGGACTACTCTCAAGTTGGGTTGCCTAGGTTTCTTGATTCCGATGAGATAAGTCGTATCCCACGGAAGATAATGACAAAGTTAGAGGTAACCATGGCTAAATTGGAAAGGGAGTTCATGCTAAGTATACCAGCTCTCAAGTTCCACTCTTGAAATAACAAGGGCTAATGTTCAAATTTAACTCTGCCATTCAAGAGCTTGAAGAAGAGATGGCTCAATGGCCATATCTTGTACTCAGCAGACATTTGAAGAAGAACAACCTAAACAGAAAGTATGAGTATACAAAAATAGTGGCCAAATACACCAATGAGAATGGAATATGGTTGAAATGCATTTCAAGAACAACAAGAGAGAGCTTGGCATCTACCCATGAGGTATGAATAAAGAAGAAGAAAACTTGAGCTATAGTAAACAATCACCTCGAGGTAATGAAGAACTTGAGGAAACGAAAAGGTGGAGAATGATGCACAAACTTTAAAGACTTAGTTGTGAAGGAGAGATGAACCAACTACGGAATCCTGTGAAAAGATAAAATACGACATTGTAGAGACTACTCCGGAGATGGCTCCATGGGGTGAGATACATGAAGAGTTAGAAAAATGAAGATAACCCTTATTTCCAAGGCCAGAAAGGTACCGCTGCTGCGGTTGTTTGAGGATGTGCAAGCCACCATTGTAGACAAAAATAAAAAAAATAAAAAAATAGCTGCTATTGGAAGACTATGTGCTCAAGTTCTTTGATTAAGCACAAGTATCGCCTCTAGGGAAGGATGGAGGTAGAAACACCAACATATCCATAATTGGTAGAGTATTGGACTGAAAAACGGAGTAGCTCCTTGGGAGGCAGCCCCGAGTTCAAAAAGTTTTTCTTTCTTTTTCAATTTCTTAATTAATTTAAGTTTTTTTTAATAAATTTTCCTTACTTGATCTTGTGTTTTTGTTTTTAGGTTTTGGTTCGGGTTTTTTGAGATTCAAAATTGATTTTAGGAAGCTAAAAGGTTGAAATCTTGGATTCAATTATTTTTGGTAGGCTTAAAGCACCAAGAAACCATATTAAGCATCCCTTTATTTGGAACTAAGGTCTAACCCCTCGCCTTTACAACACCTCCAAAGAGCCATAGCATTGGAGCCTTTCGGAGACTTGATCAACCTTAGAAGTACTCATTATCCATTCTTTTTGTTTCATATTGAGAATGATGTTTAATTCCAGGATTTGGTGGGGGTGGGGTGGGGTGGGGTGTGAATTCAAGAATTCATTTTTTTCAAAAATCCGACTTTGTATCTCCTTACCTATTTTATTTTATTGCTTTATTTTTTTTTAAGTTGTTTTCATGTGCTGTTTTTTTCTTTCTTTCTTTTTGTTTTTGTTTTGTGTCTCATATGAGTGGGTTTGATGTCTTGTTAGCTAGTAGAAGGTCATTTTGAACACAAACATTTGAAAAAGGGCAAGTGTAAAGTGGATTGGACCCTTAGGTTTTTGAATGATCTAGAATTGTGTGCTTTCTTAGTATGGATGACCTAGCTTAATCACCCCACTTATGCTTCAAGAAGCTATTTCTCAAGGAACTATAAAACACACTTTTGGTCTCCCTTGTATACCTTAGTCTTAGACCCCTTTGCCTTGAATTCAGCTAATTTTGGGGGATTCTAACCACCTAAGTGATGGGACACCTAATCAAAAGAGGATTTCCATTGAGCTGACCAAAAAGAAAAATGCAAAACTAGTAGAAAAAGTGAAAAAGAAAGATTAAAAAAAAAGAAGAAGTCAAAAATAGGTATGTGAATAAGAATAAGCGGGATCATCCAATCAAAATCTCGGGCACAGTTTGAGAAGTCTTTCAAAGCCTAATGCCACTGAGCCAATTGGCCGGGAGTCATTGACTTCACTGCCCGTTACATGGGATGGGGATGGATCCTTCCCTCTGACCTAGGGCCTTTGGTTTGGTTGTGTTCGAGGTGAAGTTTGAAGGGAATTTAATGTTTGGTGCCTGCCTTAGTAGTGGGAGTCGCAATAGATCCCGTTGTAGGAATACTCATCCTAAAACTTCTTGGGCGGTTTTCTTTCATTTTTAGGTATTTACGTAATTTTAGGTATTTTGGTATGAATAAAGGTGCGCTCTATCCTTTATTTGTTAGCTTCTTCTAAATAGGTAGAGTTGAGCTTAAGTTTGGGGGTGCTAGGACCTTACTATACTGCTTTGGAGATCATGCTATCACCTACGCCCAGTTTCATAGGAAAGGTCATTGAGGGTTGGGGGTTGATTTGCTTTGCTCACCATGCTTTGCTTTACCATGTTCCTTAGAGAGTTTAAAAGTTTAAGGATCCTAAATTTTGGTTGAAAATGGTAATATTGCTAAATTGTGTTAATAGTGATTCTTCCATTTGGCATCATGTTATCATACTCATCTCATACTCGTTAGTTCATGTGTTCCAATTTTTGTTTTTTGTTTTGGTCGGTTTGTCGACCAGATCCGGTCAGGCGGGTTAGCGAATCCGAGCAGGTTTGAGGTGCGTATCTTTGGGACTCTTTACTTTTTTTTTTTTGGAGGCTTAACATACCTGTGGGTATCTGAAATAATTTTGAAATAACCAAAGTCATTCCCACGCCAAAGGAACTACCATAGGAGTGGTATCCATTAAAATCTCTACACATATGCTAAGTCGATTACTTATACAATTACTTATACATGTACATATCTAATACAAACATCGGGAGATTGCGGAAACAGTCTTCAGTGAGCACTATCTCTGAGATAGCACGTCTGCGGTAGTGTGGAGATCTGTCCCTGTCCTCTTCTCCTCTTAGAATTACCTACACGGATTGAACACAGTACTAAACTTCTACGCTTAGTGGGAACATATAGACGATGTGACCAATAACAAAAATCATTGTCACTATCTTTTTACATTTACTTTTACTTATGCATATAACGAGAAGCCCTATTCTTATATGACTTTAACATCTCATATTATACATGCTGATTTGTTCTTTGATTCCTTATCATTATCTTGTTCATATTACTTCTGTGTCATGTCTTTTCACCAGATTTGTAACTCATATCTACTACATGTATGATAGATCAAATCATATTCAAAGTAAACTTATCATTATACAATGGCAGGAATTCAGGTCGTCGAGTCATATTAAATTCATACGAGTCAAATCAAACTAATACCAATACATATTAGACTCTTATCATTATCACGATTTGAAGCCATTAATCAACTCCCTTTAGAAATTACATTTATGATGCGGGATGCCCGGATTAATCCTTTTTGTTTCGTTTTATTGAATTTTCATTTTCAAAGATTATCGCGACGAATCTACTTGACCGGTTGGCGGATCGAGCTGAGGCCAGTTTGCTCGGCGTTCAGTCAAGTATTTATTTCGTGTTATTAAATTTTATTTTTCAAAAGTGTCGCGACCCGAATCCCCAGCTTGATCCGGTTGGTGGATCAGGCTGAGCCAGTTTACTCGAGCATTTTCAATTATCTTTCCAAAACATGTTGTTTTATGTTATTCCATTTTAGACCTTTTAATTAGCGAAAGCACTTCTTTTCGGGCAATCCATGACCATTTACAAATTCAAAGACCCATAACATTCACACTTAATAACATGCATTTTCAAATAATGCCTTTGTATCCACATATACTCATACTATTCATTTTCGCATGCTTTCAATATACAAATCATTTACCATATCATATCATGCATTCTCAATGCAACAATTCATAACAATCCCATTACACTCGTCAATGTTGGCTATTTCACCTTGACTATTCGATTCATAATTTATGGCGGATTCCGTTTGATGAATCCTTTATAATATCATTGATAATGTGCTTATACATTTAACGATTCTATCTCCCAAATCATAGGCGGATGCTAGTTTTAATTTTATCCGACACGTGGTATCACTTATTCGGTTCTCCCATCATGAAAGATGCCATTTGGTGCATCCCGACACATGGTATCATTTATTCGATTCTCCCATCATGACAGATGTCGTTTGGTGCATCCCGACACGTGGTATCACTTATACGGTTCTCCCACCATGACAGATGCCGTTTGGTGCATCCCGACACGTGGTATCAATTATTCGATTCTCCCATCGTGGCGGATGCGTTTGGTGCATCCGACACGTGGTATCAGCATTCCGGTTCTCCCCATCGCGGCGGATACGTTTGGTGCATCCCGGAGCCGCGTGGTATCATTTATTCGATTCTCCGTCGTGGCGGATCACGTTTGAGATTCAACATCCGAACCGCGTGGTATCACTTATTCGGTTCTCCCATCGCCCAGCGGATGCCGTTTGGTGCATCTGAGCGCATTAGTATCAATTATTCGATTCTCGCCGTGGCGGATACGTTTGGTGCATCCCGAACCGTGATATCATTTAGCCGGTTCTCCCGTCATATGGATGTGGTGGTATCGACAGCGGTATCGATCGAATGCCCGTAATATCGGAGCGGATCTGATTGGTTATCCGCCGACCGGACATTTGCTATGCCGTATCGCGGCGGATGCACCGGATCGATACGTCCGCCGGTGAGGACATTGGAAAATTTCGAGGTGCCTTCATGACGGATGTCGTTTGTGCATCCCGTCAGGCGGTTCATTCGATATATCAATTAATTCACATTTATGATGGATTCCGTTTAATGAATCCCGTCTTTATCATCATTCATAATCATTCGGTTTTCAAATATCACATTTCAATTCCTGATCATTTTGTGTATCTTCAAGATATACTCGATCTATGTGCTTATTTCATAAGCTCATTCACGTACTCATTTCATATGTTCATTCATATATTCATTCACATACTCATTCATGTACTCATTTCCTTATACTTATTCATATTCATTCCACGTATATACTCATTCATATACTCATTCATAATACTCATTCCACATATTCGTTCACGATATACTCATTCAATATACTCATTCATGTATACTCATTCATAAATACTCATTCACGTATTCATTCATATATACTCATTCATGTATACTCATTCATAAATACTCATTCATATTCATTTATGTATAATTTCATATACTCATTCATAAATACTCATTCACATATTCATTCCACGTATACTCATTCCTTGTATACTCGACCATAAATACTCATTCGCATTATTCATTCACGTATACTCCTTCATGTATACTCATTCATGTATATTCATTCATAAATACTCATTCATATTCTTGTCCCTCAATGAATCTATTTTAATTAGAAGTGGAATTATTCAATTGGATCATCAAAATAAAAGTTATGGCATTTAATGCCAACAGTCAATTCTGGAATTATACTAGGGACAGTTTGTATTACTTTTCAGGGTATTAACTGTTTTGACACTAGGTCTTTGTACTCATTTTAAATCTAAGGTGCTAAGGGTTCTCTTCAACTGGAATCGCAATTCGGAGCACAAAGGCACCGAGTCGTCGGAAACAACCCGGACTGCTATGATCAAAACTGAAACCAGAATTTGGCTTGCACATGGCCCACTTTGAGTGAATTTTGGGCCACTTAGAATCAGGAATTGACGATATCTATTTCTTTTCTGTTTTTATTTTTCATGTCTATTTTTAATTGGACACTTGAATCCTCAGATCAGATAATAAATGAGAAGTTATGGCCAAAATAAAACTAGTCGAAATTGGGAAGCGAGCGGGGTGTAGAGTACACCCCTAACATGTACCGGTACACATTCAGTTCTGGAAGGGTGTACCGGTACACGTTCAAGGTGTGCAGTACACACTGTTTCAAAATAGACAGAATGTGTATTTCTCCCTTTTCCATATGTTTGATACCCAATTCAACCCCAATACTTCATATACACCTCAAAACCATTTCAAATTCACCTTGGAATCCTGCTTTCTATTCAATTCATCTCAATTACATATCTTTCTTTAAAATTCTTTCACGAATTCATCCAAAATCATTCAATGTGGAGTTTATGACCCATACAAAACCAAACATGATGAGTAGTTAGGGTTTATTCTAAACCTAATATCAATGACTCTCTATTAACCATGAATTCAACCTAGAAGTTCACATAATTATCTTGTCTTAAGTATAGGGTTTTGCAATACTATTTCATGAAATCAAGGTTAGAATGATTCTAAAATACAGATTTGAAACAAGTCATTGACATACCAATCCATATGATCCATACCAGAATTCATATCGAGATTAGTTCCATACCTTTTGTGATCAGCTAACTTCTTCTCTTCTTCCTCTTCCTCTTCTTCTCTCTTTTTCTCTCCTCTCTCTCTCTCTACGGTTTGGTCTCTCAAAAATGAGAGACCAATTTGCCTTAAATCCCATGTTTTGCTAAGGCCATGTTTGGCCAAGTAAAAATCCATTTTTTTGCTTTAAGTTTTCATAATTGCATTTAGGTCCTTAGACTTCTTTCTTTTTGCAAGGCAACATGACATATTCTAATTTTGCCCCTCGTCTTTCTCGAATCCCATAATTACATATAATCTTATTGATTTATGCCTCTCACATCCTCGAGTAGTGGTATGTACCCTTAGCTCTGTAATAATTCTGGTCTCTCGTTTTATTTCGAAATTTTCTTATTTAGTTTTTTAATATACCTAAATGATCAGAAAACTGCTAGAATATATTTAGAGTGTTACAGTCTTATGCTTGGGGACAAGCAAGAATTTAAGTTTAGGGGTGCGATGAGTATCTCAAATACTCATTTTATCCCTATGTTTTACTTATATTTTTAGTATTTTTAGGTTAAATAAGTGTCCTAATGCTCTAAATATTCGTCTTTATGATCAGGTCAACCATTTGGTGGAATTACGAGAAAATGAGTGGAAAATGAAGGAAAATTAGCAAATTACACATGCAGTAACAACTACTGTGCTATGATGTTTTCAGCTACAAGATGATCCCAAATGGATACAATATTTATATGGATGGATAGAAGACTTCCCAGGCTTTCTAAAGAGACCTTATTCACTCAATTTGGACTTCAAATGATCAAGTTATGACTCTTGATAGTTGAAAGAAGAAGAAAAGAGAGCTCAAAAGTAACTAGTTTGAGAATTTTGTAAATTCAGTATTTTTTATCATTTCTAAAGTGTTATTTCCAGCCATATCTAGATTCTAAACTTTCTAAGCTTTCCAATGAGTCAAAGATCACACAAATCGAAGTTTGAACGACAAAGTTATGACCTCGGGAAGTTAGTGAAAAAATAGGGGAGCTGTAGAAATGTCGTGACGTTGTAGAGAGTGCAGAAACGTTATAGCCCAACATCGCGACATAGCTAAACGACGTCGCAACGTTTGGGTTTTGTTTTGGGTCGAATTTCAACCCATTTTGAGCCCATAATTGAGGGTTTTAAAGCTCAAACCCTAGAAACACGAGAGAGAACAAATTTTTGGGTGTCCTAGAGTGGAAACACCCTAGGAATTAAGTCTTTTGAAGAGAAGCAATTTGAAGAAGAAGAAGGAAGATTGAAGAGGAGATTTGGGGCTTTCATCATCCAATTAGTTTATTTCTTCCCCTTTTTATGTTTCCCTCACTTCTATGGTTGTATCTCTCACCATCATGAACTAATTTCGTAATCTAGGGTTTTGGTTGTATTTTGAACATGAATCTTATATTTATTTGTTAATTTTCCATTTTCTATTGTTTCTATGTGATTGTTTATCTATTGATGCATGCTTGGTTCTATTTACATATTGATTTCTAGCTAATCTCAATATGGCGATGGTTCTTTCTGAATCACGAGAAGGGAGTAAAGAAGCTAGGCGTAGATGAATCGACCCTAATTAGCACGCTAGTATAGAAATTATCGGCAATTAGGAGGCGTGTGAGATTCTTGGATCTTAAAGCATCTCTAATGATTGGGTTGAGCTAAAGGCAGAACCTAGTGTTGGTGGTAGGTTGCTCCCGACCTCGAGAGGCTTATAATTAAATTAGGCAAAGTCATGTAAGCCTTTTCAGAGACAATGGAATGAATTTTAGCCTAGATATGGGAGGATTGTTCACATGCGCGAATACCACAGAACTTTAGTATTGGTATCCCTTAGTTGCACAGTTCGTTAGCTCGATTAAGTTTTCATTAGTTTAGTTTAATTTCTGTTTCAATCCATCAATTTGACAGTTTGGATATTAGAGAAGGATTCTAATTTTGGTACTTAGCATCTCCCATTTCCTTGTGGATCGATATCCGTACATTTTCTACACTTTATTACTTGAAAAGTGTATACTTGCGTAGAATAGGTGCTTTATTGCATATTTTATTTATAAAACACAAATATGCCTATCACTTCCCTTATGTCTTATCTTTTGTTTTGGATTGTTTTGTTCTGGATTTTCTAAGTTTTTCTTTTCTAGAAATTTCTGATGTAGCTAATCATGGATTAAAAATTTGAGAGGATTATTGTATTCTTTTGACGTCTTGATTCATATATGTTGAGTTTTCCTTTCTATGCTTAATGCTTATGAATGTTTGGCCAACCTTTGCATGTTATTATCTATCGATTTGAGGCTAAGAAGCAATGATTGATAGTGATCTAAATGGAACACCATTTAATTGTTGTGAGATAGAGATTCTCATGGGATTGGATGTGATCTTTAGGGTTTATAATGCTTAATGAGTCCTCCTAATCTTGGGTTAATGGAGATGTTTTTAACCTGATTTTTAGGGCATATTGTTGTATGCTTGAGAGATCAACAATACCTTTGTAAACCAATCATCAATATATGAGATTTGAGTCAATTGATTCTAATAGATGCCATCATTTAGGACTGATTATGGTGAATTCGTAACTCTATACCTTCTTTTATCGATTCTTGAGTTTTCTTGATTTTCTTTATATCTATGGTTTTATTTTCTTTCAATGTTTAGATGTTCTTATAAATTCAATCATCATTCTAAATATCATCGTCGATCAATAGAGTTTGATTAGGTTGTAGTGCTTAATAGACATAGTCCTCATGGTTCGACACTCGACTTACACTTTATTACTTGTTAAACAATGCGTGCACTTGCGTACAAAATCAACAACAAGTTTTAAATATTTGTTATGGGGGTATGTAAAATCCCATTAATATTAATCAATATAACTTTACATTGCTTTGGATATAGTTAAGTTTTGTTTTAGTCAATTTTTTTATGTTATATTTATTTCTTTCATTCTCTTTGTATATTTTTTATTTCTAGTTACTTTTATTTTTTTGTCTTTTGTTTAGTACATTGTTCAGAATTCGAGTTAGGGGAACCACACCATTTGGCATTATGATAATCAAGTCTTTCTTCTTCTCAGTCTATAAATAGGGTGTTAGTCTTCAAATAGAATAAAAAAAAAGGATTGCGGGAGAGTCTGATTCCTTTCTTCTTCCTTCCTTCTTGATTAGTGTACTCAAGAACATTCTTGGGTTTACAGTGATTTGCAGCGTGGCACACCGATCACTGTTCACTCTGTTTTATCTTGGGAAACAATTTCCTTTGATTCTCAAAGCACCCGTGGAGAAGAGCGAATATGTTTTAAGGATATTATGGAATCTTACAAGGTTCGACTTATCTTCTCTTACTCTTTATCTCATCCTTTGACAATGTTGATTCTGCAAGTGTATATATATATATATATATATATATATATATATATATATATATATATATATATATATATATATATATATATAACTTTAATGTTGTGTTACAAAGGAAGAAGTTTCTATATTACCTTTATAATTATGAGAAATTTGATATTTGTACCTATTATGGATAGACTTGGATATAATTTTCTTTTTGGTACCGGAAAAGTTAAATCGTACTAAGATTCTTTATTGATTGGCATTGGAATACTTTGTGGGAATCTTTACAAATTAGAGTTTAATGGTTTTCTTTCTATTTATGTTTCTCTTTCTATTAATACTATTAATAGCACCAAACGTTTGAGATTGAATGAAAAGTCTTCTATTCTTTGACACAAGCGTCCGAGTTATATTTCCAAATAGAGAATGGATAGATTAATTAAGGATGAGATTATTTTGGATCTTGATTTCTCATTTTTTGATACATGTGTAGATTGCATCAAGGGTAAATTGACCTCCAAAGATTAGAATGCAGAATAACAATTTCTAAGTTGTGATGTTTATTCATATGATATTTGTAGATTGTTTACCTCTTGCTAGGGTGGCCATAAATATTTCATCATGTTCATTGATAATTTTTTTCCAACATGTGTTACAAGTGGACCTAAAACTTGCATATAATGGTATAATATTTTCCCTGGTAATAATGGTGTTGCTGTAGTATCTGTGTGTTGCATGCTCATGAATAGAGAATGCATTCAAGGTATATAAGCATTTAGTTCCAAACTTATTTGGGCAGCTTACAAACCTACAACACTAGTGAATGCAAATTAACCATCATATTCAGTTCACAATCTAATAGCATTAACTATTATTTACATTTTGTTAGTTTGTTTGCTAAAAATAATAGTTCCTAATTTGCTTTTATAAATACTTAATTATAATATATAAGCATTCTTTCTACTTTTATTTGAAGCAAATTGGATTTGAATTGGTGGTAAGTTTTAAGCAAAAACCATATGGAAATGCTTTTTAGTTTAATTCTTTTACATTTCATTCTATAAAAGCATAGAAACTTATTTAATGGGAAAGATACTGTTTAAATCTTGAATTTTCGGACTTTTTGCAGGTATATCTACGAAAAAAATTAAATTTATATATTCCAACTTTCATTTAATTGATTTCTAGCCTCGGAACTAGGTTTACCATTGATGCAATCTCTAGAAAGGTATCAAAATCGATAAGTAAAATTCAGAAATAATCTCATCCTTAATTAATCTCACCATTCTTTGTTTGGAAATGTGGCCCAAATAAGCATGTCGAAGAATGAAGACTTTTCATTCAATCTCAAAGCGTTTCAGCATGTTGCTATGATGTGCCAGGAAGGAATTAGGCGTAACGGAAGGCAAAGCAGATAGCTGCAGCCATGAAGATTACATGAAATTACTCTAGTGCAATCAATGGTGGATCTGGTACTAGCATAATTCCAAAAGAAAACTATATCTAAGTACATCGAATAGATGCGATATCTCATTTCACTGATCGAGGGTATGAACTCCACATCCCGACAATTCCGAAAACTTTCTGTCTTAGGCGTAATCTAACAACTCGAATCAACTTTTGACTTCTTGTCTTATCTCGATGTACACATATTGCTTAAATTAGTTAACCTTACCTTATCATAGCTTGCATGCATTGCAAACATAAATGGTAGTGCCACTATCTAACCACCAATTATCAGATGGCACATCAATGATATTAGATTCAAAACAAACATTCACCCAATGATTATCAGATAACTCATTTTCCCCATTCTTTGAAAACTTTGTATATTTTTGCTAATAGCATGCAAAGCTCTTTGCATTCTCAATCTTGGGAATGCGCGCATAATAGAGTCCCCGTATGGTTCTCCGTGATTGCTCCAAGACAATAATTGTTAGAATCTCTAGTCCTCATAAGACTTTTCACGCTTTGCAAAACTCGGTAGTGGGTTTGGAGGGCTTGGCAAAAGCGAGTTCGGTTTATAATGCGTCAAATTCATCATGGATATTTAGCCCATTACTTGTAATTAGTCCATTAAGTTTGTGATGGTAGAATTGAGGAAGCGGGTACGAAGAATAAACGAGAAGCGATGTAAAATGCATGCGAAAACGAGGACATGAGTGCTCCCATTCTTCGACTTACGAATGACCCACAAAGTAGTCACCAAATGCTAAGTCTATAAATATAAAATAACTCATACACACGGTAAGAGCAATTCACCACATGTCAAACCAGATGCATGGTTTACCAGGTCACGATTAGTAAAATTTTGGTTCTTGAAACTTAAGAACAGAAATCTCTTCACCAAACTAAACATCTACGAATAATAAAGAAATTGATAGGAATGACTTCACTATATCTGTATAAAATAACAAAATGAAATTGATACCTGAGAATGCAGTTCATAAAAGCATTCAATATTTTTTTAATTTTGATAATAATGGTGATAATCTAATTCCATGATATGATGCATGAATGATCACAAAGCCTTTGAGCATAAAATTCTTTAAGCGATATGTAGAAAAGGAATAGTAAAATATTGCAAAATTACCTTTATGATTGTCGAAAATGTATAATTTTTTATTTTTTGATGCCCATGTGTTAGTAGTTTATCATACATGCGAATGAAATAAACAATTAAAAAGAAAAGATGAATGTTCAATTCTCAGATTTTCCAATAAATTTTTGCTAATATGCCACCTAGTTCATGGAAATCCCACTAGTGCAATGAAAAGGAAAGTTAATAATCATTGAGAAAATCCTGATCATAAACTAAATACCCTATGATCTTTCATATGCCTTTAGTTTTTTTTTTTTTTGGACAAAGCAACCAAAGATACTAGAATATATGGAGACTTTTATACCAGATTCTTGGGGATTTCCCGTGATTCAATGAAATGAAACGATGATTTTTTCCTTTATACTACTGAACACTAGAAACTTTTCACCAAGAAAATAAAAACCCAAGCGTTCACAATACAAAAACGAGATTACATTGCAAAAAAATCGAAACTTTTCGACATAGAGGAAAAAAGATAAGAAAATATTAAAAGAAATGAAACCTAAATTATCTCTCTTCAGCTTGTCTTTACCTGGAACCCCTAGAAGGTAGTTCGATCACTTCTTTCCAAACGGGTTGAACAAGAACCCGAAAAAAATGCAGCTTTAAATCATATATGATTGAAAATGGAGCAATTCGAAAAATGATAAATAAAAACAAAGCCGAAGTAGATACATAGGAAAAAAATCGAAAGCTTGATACCTGACTAAGTAGCTGATACCAATTGCTAATTTATTTCTTAAAATCCAAATTGGCGCCCCGTTCAGAGTCAGTTATCTTAGTCAACCAGCGGAATATTCGTGGATGTCGAGGGTAACTTTGACACCACTCATGAAAATCGAGGGCGAGTCTCCTTTGTATGGGAGCTCTACTGACATTTACAAACCACCTTTGAGTCCTCACGGATGTAGGTAAAATGGCCACTTAGGCTCATACCTTGATACTCACAAAATATATCGACCAACTATATTACATGGTTCGAGAGTTAATAAATCACTCTTAATTCAAACATATTAAATTTAAAGTTTTAATAAATGTTATACAAAAGTATCTACAGCCACATATCGGCTTTCTTCTCAGCAACGGCCTTTAGTGGCGCGAGTCCTCCTTTGTACACTCCTGTACTGAAATAATGATCCCTCGACAGGGAGTAGGCAATGCCAGTAGTAATAATTTCCACCATAGGTTACTCTACCCTAAATTGCACATGTCAGCAGCAGCAATCACATTCAAGCGAATACATGATCTCTTGAATGTCTAGATGCTCAAATCCCGTGTCTCGAGTCCTCACTGGAAGCTCCCTCACACGTACAAGCCAAATGAGAGCAAAAATCTGATTTCAAAACAAAAGGTTTTGTTCTTGAGAAACACCTTTTTCTTAGTTTCGGTAAATTATATTGGACTACCCTCGGCGAATTACTAGAATCATTTTCCCGAAGCAGTCATGGATCGACCTCAGGATGAACTATTGGACCACTCTCGAGAGCAATTATTCGGAAAAATCATCCTTGAAATTCCTTTCCACAACCATTTTCACTTTTCTTATTTCGTGTCATGCACTCACTATCGTTAAGGTGCCACAGGTGCATATGGAATGCATTATGCGATTAAAAATATTCATGCTAATATATTTTACATGCATATATTAACATAATTGGATCCATAATTCATATTATTCAATTCCGCAATCAATAACACGAAAATTAGCTCACATGGGCTAATAAAATCAAAGCAATTCCTTTAATCACTTTCAATGACACAAAATCACTGACTTCAATCACGTGAGCGGTGAAACCCTTGGGTCGACCTTTGTTCACGACCTATGATAAGTTTCCCTCCCTCGGTTCAAGATTTTGAGGCCCAGAACCGCACGACCTTCAAGCCTCGACAAATCCCATCCATAAAATGGCTCTTGAAAAAATAGAGAGCAGAAGCAGTAGGAAAGGAGTCTACCTCTTACGGTTATGAACTCCCGCAAATGGGTGCCGCAACGTAGCCACTTGGCGCGTAGAACAACTTGCTTCTTGCTCTGTCGGCAAATGGTCGATGGCCAGGAAATTTAGGAAGAAGTCACACTTTCTCTCTAAAATCGAAATCCCACCTGCGCACGTTTTTGTGCTGATGGAGAGAAAACTATTCTCCTTTTTGTCTTATTCATTTAACTTTTCAATAATTCCATCCATGTCCCTAAGTTTTGGATTTTTGACACATGGTTTAATCTAAGCCATTCATTTCATCATCTCACTAATCATGTAACATGTGTCACATGGGTACATGTAGTAGGTGACTTTTGTCACATCACATGTCTTTCCTGGTGTTTCACATTTTTTAGACACACGGTGCCTTAAAAAATCATGAAATTTCGACATCTCGGAGTCGACGTGGTATTTAGATTTTGCGAGACAAATCCAGTAATTGAAATCCGTTTCATCGTAGAGATCTGAAAAATTTCGGGATTTTGACCAAAATTCTTAGTTTTACCATTTTTCGGAAAATTCGGAATTACTCGGGTTTTACATTCTTCCTCCTTAAAGAATTTCGTCTGAGAATTCTATACATTCCCGCAACGAATCACGAGCATATGTAATGCACTATGCCATGCATGTAAACTAGTCATTTAAGTGATGACTAAACCACGTACCTTCGTCCTTAAATAAGAAGGGATAGGTGGCCGCATGGTCTCAAGCTCCAGGTGTTGACTTCTCCCACTCACGGTCTTGCCCATACTTCCCTCGCTACATCTACTCGCGGTCTTCTGTTCATAAAACCTAATCCCAGATTATCCATAATGCTGTGGTCCCTCCTCGAAGGTCCCATCGAGTGTCAACCTTAATCTCTCACAGTCCTTGCATGAGCTGGATGCGGGTGTACTTTACTAAGCATGGAGACTTGGAAATACCTCGCTGGACACGACATCTTTGGGCGGTAAAACTGTCGGTACTCTACGGTGCTGCCCTCTCGCGAGTGTCTCGAAGGGCTGATGAACCTCGGCGATGCTTCGGCTTAGAGCGGCCGGCACTCCTCTGCTTAGGCATCACCTTGAGAAGGCGTGATCTCAGTAGCCAGACTACAGGGTCGGCGTCGTATCGACATATTTCTTATGCTTGGCAGGTCGTGAGAAGACGTTGTCATATCAAGGTCACCTTCTCAGGGGTGTCTCTAATCAGATCAGGACCAGTGATGGAGCTCTCTCCCACCTCGGTCCAACATATCAGTGATCTGCATGGCCTCCCATATAATGCCTCATATGGTGCCATCTGTATACTCGCCTGATAACTGTTGTTGTGGGCGAATTCCACTAAGGGCAAGTGCTCTTCCCAACTACCCTTATGATCCAGGACGCATGCTCGCAGCATGTCCTCTAACACTGTATAGTCCTCATGGGACCAGCCTACATGCATGGGTTGAAGAAGTTGTACTCATGGTCGGCCGTGTGCCCGTAGCCTTTTTAGACGTGTTCCCGAGTGTGCGTGGCTCTCGGGTCTCTATCGGAATAACTATGGATCACAGGTACTCGAAATTGTAGTGGGTTTATCTCTCGAGTCTTATTAGAATCTCCGATGTGAAGGTCATCATGCGAATTTAGAAAATGCAGACTTTGTGAAGTAGGTCCACTTTATCACCCATCTGCGTATGTACTTGCGGTGTCAGTGGCAAGTGGGTCCACAATCCATCATGACGTGCTCCTTCCCACTCGGCCACCTCCCAATGGTGAAGTAGCCTGCCCAGCCGGTGCTCGACCTTAACCCTCGACCCACGTGAGACATCGTGAAATGAGAGTCCCTACGTGTCTCTTCATCCCCATCAGTGAGTGCGGCGACGAAGATCTGGCATCTTGTTTCCACACGGATGCTGCAACCAATCGAAGCGGTGAAACTCCAGAGATCTCCTCTCTCAGTCGGTCCAAATTTGGGGAACCACTACCGAGTCCTCTATCTGAAGACTGTCTAGCATTTGGGCTGGTCCATCCTAAATCACTATACTGATTGTACTCGGTCCCTAATGGACACTATCGCGTCTGCCCTAGGACTCGATCCTCTGCCTTGCTGAGCCCAGTTGTAGCCCTTTAAACTCCCCAGCGTACGAGACATTTCGGCGGTACTATAGCACAAATGTCCCACGATCTCGGGCATTGCCACTCTCGGGAAGCTATACTAGCCCGATGCTCCGTGACTTCAGAGCTTAGCCCGAATCAGCCACCCGCGTTTGCCTTACCGGGATGGTAATGCGAAGTGAAGTGATAATCCTCTTAGGAACTCCATCCACTGCGTTGCCTCTATATTGAGGTCATTGCGCAAAACTCTCCTTGAGACTTTATGAATGATTACACCTCGAGTGTTCGCCATATAAATAGTGGCGAATCTTGAGGCGAGGCTGCGTGTGACTCCATGTCGTGTGTGAGGTAATTCTACCTCATGATTCTTAACTTATTCACGGGAACCATAAGCTACTACCCTCGATTTGCATAAAACACATCGGTCAGGCCCTCGAAACGTCTGATACACTGTGTACCTATCCACATGCAGGGTATGATTAGGAGGCCCCGGAAGTAAGCCTCTCTTAAGCTCCTAGAATGCCTCGCATCAGTCATCCCCCAATCAAACGACCTCCTTGAGATTGATCTCGTCATGTAGGTCTCCGTGTCCGGGAGAAATCCTCCCGATGAATCTCTTATAGTACCCGGTGATCCAAAAGCTTTGCGTTATCTGTTGACGGCTCTCCTGACTCATCACGGCCTGGGCCTTCTCTGGGTCCATTGACACTCGATGCGACACCACGTGCCACAAAAATCTCACCTTCTAATAAGCGAAACTCGCACTTATTGAACTTGGCGTAGGCGATCAGTCTCAGACCAAGTTGTAAAATGATCCTCAGTGATCCTCATCTGCTCCCACTCATTGGGAATTATTTCAAAATGTCATCCACGAGGAACCGCTGACAAAGCCCAGTCGAATGAGGTTGGAATACCACATGCATGAGGTCCGTGAATCGCTGTGGCGTATTCGTCGATCAAAGAAAGAGCGTCAGCGTAAACTGAAAGTACCCATGCATGGCGTCACAGGCATTGTCTTAGGATATCAGTCTCCACCCCAACTCTCGGTGATGGTAACCCGGTCTGAAGGTACATCTTGGAATAGACTTGTGCTCTTCTCATCTGATCAAATAAGTCATCAATCCTCGATATATTAGATGCCCAGATTCTTGATAAGTAACCTGTTCAACTTTCCATTAGTTAATGCACGGTCGAAAGGTGCATCTTTCTTCTTCGCAATCTGACGGAGCGCCCTGCATGGTGAAGTGCTCGGTCACAATGAACCCCTTGTCCAGTGCTCTATGGGGACGCTACGAGTTCTACTTGACTGTTTGGTGCCTCCCATGCGGAGTCCTTAGAGATGGGTGAAGTATCGGGGTGTGGCTTCGTCTGGAAGTCTATGACCCTGCTGTGGAGGCGATCAGGAATTGGCTAAATACGGAAAAACATCCTCATACTCCCAGACTACTCGAGGTAGATCTAAATTACGGTCGTCTAGATCCTCACAGGGTAAGGCTTGCTAGACAACCTTATTTATCCGGCATGACACTGGACTCATTACGGCACAGGGAAAAATATCATGCCTTATGAAATACAACACGGTATCGATCCTGGCGTGTGGTAATCCTCCTGCGCTCCTGATCGATAACAACTGCGTAAGGCGTCGACCCGATCCATCGAGGATAGTTGAACTGCGGCGTGTCCGTGACCCTCGAGTCCGTGGTAAGTCCCGCCGAGATCTACGGCTTCGCTGACCATGACATATCATCCACATCCTCGCCACAATCCACAGGGAACTCCGCATCTGGCGAGGCTCCTCGGGCCTCGGCCTGCAAATGACTGCTATCTGGCGTGCGATGTGAATGAATCTGACACGGAATCAAATAACACTCTTGCCCATGGCCGAGATAAGCAACGTACCTGTATAACTCGTCTGGCGGCTCAGTAGGTGGTGTGATAGGCGTGGTGCGCCCGAACCCCCGAGCGTCCTGTGCGTGAGCCTTGCCCTCTGCCTCGGCCCATAATCTGGCCTCTCTGGCCTGCCTGTGTAACTGGAGGTGCCCGTGCGCTCCACAAGCATCTTAGCTCCTACGGCCTATCTTTGGGTTGTGAAGGAATATATTGTATCATCTCTTGTCCCACCGCTGATTGGGACTGTATTTGTCCCGAAAACTGCAGGATCCCTGTCTTTGAAATGATCCCTCCTCATATGTTTTAGAATTTGCTTGTGATGGTAGCCACACCATCTGCCTGGCACGATTAGCAACCACGATCTGTCCTTGGCCCGGATGGCCACGGCTCTAGAACCCAAGTGAACTAGAAGCCTTCTGCTTCTTTCGAGGCGGAAGGCCGAGGCTCTCCTTCCTCTTGCTACTAACACAGCATCAGGTGCTCAGGAGCATCCCTCGATCTCTCTTATGGTCGGTCTCTAGTAGTCGTGTCACGTAGGGGAAGTCACTGCGATCACGCCCAGTATGGACAACTTTAGCCCCGTTCTCAGATCTCGACCTTGGCCGTGTCAGGTGCCGGCGTAGTCATCGACAAAGCGGGCTAGCTCAGTGAATCTGGCCGCATGCTCATCACGGTCCTTCGTCCCTGCTTATTTCCCCAGGAACTCCTGAGCCTTCCGCGTGACAAAAGTATCCGATACTTGTGAAAGATCATGGAACTCACACTGATCATTGCCTCACAGATCTCTAAAGGTCTTTGCCCAGTTCCACCATACTTGGGCCTTACCCTTGTTTGGGGTCACGACTAGTTTGATCTGGTCGTATCGGAGCGTCGCGCCTCGACACTTTCTCAATCTTGCATGAACGATGATGCCACCATCGGATCTCCTCCCCTGTGAATGTAGAAGGATGATGTACTTTAAACCTAAGTTGCCAGGACCTCCACGGCTACTGTTTGCCTTTAGCACATCTGTGTATGTGCATGATCCCTCTGACCTCAGCCTTGAGCGCTTGGTCGAATCTTGGTGGTGCAGCTGGCACCTCGTGGGCGAAACCTCTGCGTCCTCGCCTCGGCCCAGCCTGTCACACATGTCGAATGGCAGAGTTGATATTGATACAGTATCTACCAGGTGTAAGCCATGACCTCGAGACCTTATTTACATACTAAAAACATTTCATACACCCAATCTCCATGCATTCATAGATGTCTGAGACAATTCAATATATTAAATCATAAGCAACAAAAAAATTTTTTTTATTTATTTTTATTTTAAAATATTTATTTTATTTTATTATTATTATTTTTTAAAACCTCGTGAACAGTGCTCATGAACAGTGCTCATGAACAGTGTCACGACGATGAAGCTTAGAGCGAGTGCATTGGTCGGTGGGTTGGGTGCACGAGGGGTGCACATGCAAAAGACCCGAGCTGCACGCGCTAGGCGTAGTGTCATGGCGCCACCCGGTAGCCGTGTGTGAGCCTCACACAGCCAAATCATGGCCTTCCCTGCAGGCGCGTGTCGTAGAGCGCACCAAGCGTATCGCGCGGCGTATGCGCCGTGTGCCGCAGCGTTAGCTGCGCGTGTGTCGCGACCGCCCCTCGGCCGGTATTCGCGCGCCTCCGGCCGATATCGTGGCGCATGCTGGCCGTGTCGCGGCATTGTATCGCGACCGCGGCCCGGCGGCCGGGCCTCCCTCTATCCGCGATACAAGCGGTGTATGCGTGACACCCTCGTGTGGCGGCTCTCCTTTCACGTCGCCCATTAGTATCGCGACCTGATCGGCGGCGAGCCATGTGCGCGCGCATCTCCTCTTGCGCGTAGGCCGGTTGTGTCATGGCACATCTCGGCGGTATCCTTGAAAGCCCTCCCCGGCCAGTATCGCAAGGCCTTCTTTGTGTGCCTGGCACTGTGCCCTTGCATCACGGTACGATACATTGTATCGTGACCTGAGGAGTTTAGAAAAATGAAGCGATAGCAAATCAGCTTTCTGCATTGTTTTTTTTTTTTTTTTTTTCACATGTTTTCCATCTTTGGAAATCAAAAAAAAAAAAAATTTTATTTTATTTTTTTCATTTTCGATAGAACAAAATAAATTCATTAAAATTTATTTTATTTAATTTTTTCTAGTTTTACACACTATAAAACCTTAGAAAATTTTTTTTTCTTCAATACATTTTTTTTCCTATATGCTATTTACCAAGCATACAATTTCACACATCAAACACCATGTATGCGGTCTGAATACAATCACATTCGTGACCGCCCTAGGTAATCACATACCTAAACTTCAACATTGAGCCACGAGTTGTGGGTACTCTCCCTTCCTTAATGACCATGGCCTAAGCCCGGATCCCTCCCAGGCCACTGGGTGTTTGTATGCACATGTAATGCTGTTTGTGACACCGGTTCAGGGGTCCACTAATGACTTAGATCAGCCGGGTGGGATATTAGTGGATGTCGGGTAACCAGACACCATTCATGAAAATCGAGATTAGAGTCTCCTTTGTGCGGGAGCTCTGCCAGAGATACCGCAACGAGTCTGACATTTTACCGCAGGCCACTGCTTGAGTCCACATACGGATAAAAATGAGTAAAATGGCCACTTGGGCCTATACATCAATACTCACAAAATATATCCCAACCAACTATATTACATGGTTCAAGAGTTAATAAATCACTCTTAATTCAAACATATATTAAAATTTAAAGTTTTAATACATGTTCTACAAAGTATCTACCAAAGCCACATGTCGACGTCTTCTCAATGACGGCCTCTGGTAGGCGTCGTCCTCTAATACACTCCTGTGCACGAAGTAATGATCCCTCGACAGGGTGAGCAATGCCCCGTAGTGATAATTTCCTACATGGGTTACTCCCCCACCTAAGTGCATGTCATGGAAACCCGATCACTTAAGCGAATCGTGATCTTACTTAATGTCTAGATGCGATCCAGTATCTCGAGTCCTCAGGCTCCTCGCACATGCAGCCAAATGCGAGAAAAATACGATTTCAAAACAAAGGTTTTGTTCTTGAAAACCTGCTTCGAGTTTGGTAAATATATTAGACTACCCTACGTGAATTCTTTGGATCATTTTAGAAACGGTGTGGGTCGACCTCGAAATGAATTGTTGGACCCTTTCTCGAAGCTGATTCTTGGAGAAAATCATCCTTGAAATTCCTTTCACAACCATTTTAAACTTTCATTTTCGGTGTCATGCACTCACTATCGTTCTAGGTGCCAGGTGCATATAGGTGCATTATGCCAATTCCAAAATATTCATGTTAATATATTTTACATGCATATATTAACATAATTAGTTCACATAATTCATATTCAATTCACAATCAATAACACCAAGGTAAGCTTACATGGGTACAATAACAAATCAAGCAATTCATTTTGAATCACTCGGCTTAACCACGAAAATCACCTGACCGTCACGTGAGCAGTGAAACCCTCAGTCGAGCCTTTGTTCACGGCCCACCTGTCAGGATTTCCTCCGCTCGGTTCAAAGATTTTGAGGCCAGAAAGCCACGGCCTTCAAGCCTCGACAAATCCCGTCCATAAAATGGCTCTTAGCGAAGAATAAACCAAGTAGGAAAGATCCTACCTCTTGGAGTTTGCGCTCGGAACTCCTGAAAATGGGGTGTTCTTACGTAGCCGCTGCGTAGAACAACTTTGCTTCTTGCTCGTGAGGCAAGCGGTCGAGCAGCAAGGAAATCTAGAGAGAGTCACACTTTCTCTCTACAGAATCTGAAATCCACTTTCTTTGCACGTTTTTATGTTTCAATGGAGAAGAAAACTATTCCTTTGTCTTATTCATTTAACTTTGATAATTCCATCAATGTCCTAAGTTTTGGATTTTTTGACACATGAAAACTAATCTAAGTCATTCATTTCATCATTTACTAATCATGTAACATGTCACATGGGTACATGTAGTAGGTGACTTTATCATCATGTCTTTTCGCAAGTTGTTTTTGGGCGCGACACGGTGCCTCGAAAAAGCGTGAAATTCAGTATCTCGAATTAAATGAGTCGGCGTGTTAAATTTAGATTTCGTGAGGCGATTCAGCCAGTGATAGTTTCATCATCCGAGATCTAGAAAAATTTCGGATTTTGACCGAAATTACCATTTTACCATTTTTCAGAAAATTCGAATTTTCCCGGGTTTTACAAGTCCAAAACCCTAATTATCTCTCTTCCATTTGTCTTTGGAACCCCCGAAGGTAGTTCGATCACTTCTTTCCAAACGGGTTGAACAAGAAACCCGAAAAAAATGCAGCTTTAAATCATATATGATTGAAAATGGGAACAAATCAAAGAGAACTGACAAATAAAAGCAAAGCGTAGAAACATAGGAAAACAAAATTATTAAGCTTGATTACTGACTAAAGTAGCTCTAATACCAATTACTTTAATTTCTTTCTTAAAATAAAGTATTTATTGAACCAAAAACAATTGATCAACAATTAAGACCCAATAAATACATAGTGAAATAACATTAAAATAAACATCAATTTGAGTGTCTTGAAAAACACACCCCAGCATGGATGCAGAATTATTAACTATCATTTAAATCTAAAAATAATGTGTAGAGTCAAGATGAGAAGAAAGATGGCTAGGCTTGAAAATGGATTTTCCTTTGCTTTCCCGCGTGTTCTCTGAAAACCCCCTTAAAAATTCTAGGGCTCTATTTACTTATATATATAGAGCACAAGGGTATAATTGAGCTTTGATCTAATGGGCTTACCAAAGCAAGGGAGAAGATAGAACCATGGGCCCATAGCTAGTTAATTTAAACAATCTCATAAATGACCCATAATTCACATGCATAATTTCACAATTAAAATTGTAATATGATTATGCTTACTCCATAATTAATAAATTAATCTAACATCTCCCACTTGGACGGCATAATCATAACTCAAATGCTTTCTGATAAATTTTACATAACCGTAACGATCACTCTTAATTAACTTTATAGAGATTAGCTATTATAAATTGTACATAATCAGAAATTACTAATTAAACATTCTGATAGCGAGTGTATTGATTCAATAGAAAGTAAAAGACCATTATGTCATTCATCTTCAAAATGAAACAAAATCATAAGATAATGACAAACGTTAAAATGTGCATGTAACAACAAAAGAGAATGAGTTTTCCTTGCAAATTACATGAAAGGACAAAACTCCCACTAAAATAAAGAGTCTAGGCTCTTAACAATCCCATGCGGATGATGTATTCTTGAAACACACAAATAGGTAAGCCTTTGGTTGGTAGACAGATCCAACATGCTAGTTGTAGGCGTAGCACCATTTGAAATGGAGACTTTGCAACTCTCTTTATGAGGCAGCTATCAATTCGGTATTGCTTTGGCGAAGTACTCTAGAGGAAACGATACAATTGTGAAATTATCATGAAGTGATTTCGGAGGTCCCCAGAAATGGAGTGAATAACCTCCAAAGCTGAAATAAAGTTCCGTAACCATATTGCATGACAAGTAGCCTCATATACATGAATACTCTTCCTCATTAGTAGAAGAGTTGTAGTATCTGCTTGACGTTTTCCATGGCTTGACTCATTGATAAATCAGTAAAGATATAAGCTGAAGTGGGTACATCATTCACCATGGCTATAAGCGAATACAGGCCTACCACCTCGAGAGTGTGTCAAATTATCTTAGATATGTCAGCATGACATCCATGGTACCCTGAGATACCTCGAACTTTCTTAAGCAGCTTTCTAGTGGCTTTGACCGTGATCACTCAAGTATCACACTTGACATCACCCAGACAACCAAAAATTAATGATGTGCGCCACTTAAGCATACATTAGAGGGTGCCTACAGGCGAAGAATAAGGGTATCTTTCATCTAATCTCTCTCGATATCATTATAAGGACATTTAAGCCTTTGGAAGAATCTATCTTACTTTTTACAATTGGTGCCTTACCGAGAAGAACATGATTGCATATTAAATCCTTTTTAGAATGTATTCGATATCGTCTGTTTAAGAGCGATATCAAATGCCATGAGTCACATCAAGTATCGTATGTCGAAGACATAAAATGCTTCCCAAATATCCTTCATATCAAAATGGCTCAACAATAACTACTTTATCTCAACCAATAGGTCAGTATCATTGGCTACGAGCAAAATGCCACCATCATATATGTCTTAAAAATACCCTTGAATTTTATAATAGTGCATTATAATAATGAGATTATCTGATTATTCCAACTTGGGTCTTTTCGGAAAAGCTGATAAATTGTTAAAAAGTGAAAATTGAAATGAAAATGTGAGCATATGATTAAGTATTATGCTAAAATGAAATTGATGGAACGAAAATGGCTTAAGTGAAAAAGAGCCCAATTTAGAAATTTGTAAAATGAGGACTAAGGGTCGAATAATAGGCGAAATGCTAATGTGAAATAAATGATAAATGAAAGTGAAATGAAAACCAACTAAGTGAGAAAATCACCGAAAAATGAGAAATGGGGTTTATTGTACAAGCGAGCAAAACTGAGGGAAAAGGAGAAAGAAGACCACATTTGATCTTGGAAGAGCACATTTGTCGCAACGTGTGGGAAACTTGAGAGAGGACTATAGGGTTTTGTGTGAAGATCAAAAGAGTGGTGTGATTCTTATACTGTAAGAATCTTACGAGAAGGAAGAAGGAAGAAGATTTAGAGGCGAAAGAGTTCAAGTGATTTTAAGACATGTAACTAAGCCCTAGAAAGTTGTATTTGATGTTTGGGTTAGAAAAACCCTAATCCATCCATGGTTTTGCTCATGGTTGGTTTAGGATGGTATTTTGATGTCATTGGGAGTGTTTCCCATAATTTATTTTGAGTTTTGAGAATTTTTGGTGAAATTTTTCAAAAAGGGAAAAAAAACTAGAAAAATTGGGCATCATTGCCATATAAGCGAAGGGCACCCTCGCCGCAGCGTAGCCTCTGTGCGGCAGGGAGCCTCGTGTAATGGCTAGAAGGATCGACCTCCCCTACCGGGTTCGCGAGGTGTAGCCTACGTTGAGGCAAAGTGCTTTGCCGCCGGCGTAAGCGGTGTCATTGCAGTGAAATCCTTATTCACCGATGGGTAGTTTCGATTTTGTTTCCAAACACCTCGTTTTCATACCCAGATAGTTAAGGACCACTAATAAATTATTAATGGGGGTTGAATAAGGATAAAACTAAATAAGAAAAACATATCATTACCTAAATGCCGCCTCTGCGAGTTAAATCTTCGAGGCGAACTTAGTGTCTTAACCCAGGCAGATTAACAAAATTAATCGACATTGATAAAAATGTATAATAATTGTTTATCCACTAAGAGTGGCATGATTGTTATTGACTGGGGATGGTGAGGATCACCTAACCTAGGAGGCTGAGATCGAAGGAAGGAAACTACGGTAGGCAACTTCGGTTTGTTCATGACCCTACATCTTATTTAAAATTGTTTGTGGTTACAATACATATGAAATGAATATATGGAATGAGTATATCTTTGAAATGATACTACGAAAGTGCATATGGATTTGAAAATGTGATAATTGAAATGTTTGACGATTAATTGTATGTGAGTGATTAATCGAATTGTAAACGAATTGGTCAATTCTTGACATCCAGATTGAATCGATATCACTAAGCGTCGACATGGTGGGATTCACCCGACTGAATCGAATCATGGAAAGCGACCCGAAATTGTTCGATGGCCGCGGTGGGATGCACGTCAGTATCTTGCGATGGCGTATGGCGTCGAAGAAATGTCCCTTGGTGGGATATATCGGCATCGGAATCTTGATGGCGTATGGCATTTAAATACCACGTATGGGTGCGCGATCGACATCAGGCATGATGGGAGGCAGAAATTTGTGAAATGTGTAGCACATTCTTGAATTATTAAAGGGCAGGATTCATAGAGCGAGTCTGTCATGAATGTGAATTGCATAGACAAAGTGAAATAACGAACTTGATAAGTGTAAATGGGATTTGTAAACTAAACACATCTTTAAGAGTGTACGTTTGAATCTCATGAATTGAATTGTGGTATGATTTGTTGCATGTGAAAATGCATATATTTATATGATCAATGATTTGTAAAGTGAAAGCATGCGAAATGAATAGCATGGTATAGTTTATATAAAGAGGCATGATTGATAAATGCATGTCGAGTTAAATTGGAAAGTGGAATGAAGCTATATAGAACCACCTAAGCATGAAAATCTTAGCATATAGTTTTTATCTATCTGGAGTTTTGAGTAAAGGAAAGAAGGCGAAGCGAGCGTAGAGTCATAGAGAAAGTTACGGCGTATAAGTGTATACCACAGCCATATGCATATCGTCTCTTTTGAACACATATTATTTGTAAACCAAAGGTTAAACTGCGAAAATGTGTTTTGTATATCGTTTGTAAAGGCATGACCGCCATTTGTAGCAAATTGTATAGGTAAATGTTTTATGGGCCTACCATTTGAAATGCTTCTGCGTAAATCAGAATTCTAAAATGAAATGACATAAATAAAATGTTTTGATAAGATAAACAAAAAAAAAAAAACGGTCGAATGTAGGAGCTGCAGTTTCAGATCAGATCATTCGGGTCGGTAGGGATTAGGATCCCGACATTTTTAAAAATAAAAATTTAATAAAAGGTAAATAAAAGAAATAGCGAGAGTGTCCCCGGGGTTTCGGTCAGATCCACCATTCAGTCGAACCATGCTGGGGTTGCTCTGATATAAAACCCGAGAATATGTATTTGCTCCACCGTCTTCATATAAATGCATTGATCGACAATGTTCTCCTTAAAAGCATTGGTGGTGACAACTTTATCAAACTTGAGATACCACTACTTAGAAGCCTACTTTAAACCATAAATGGATTTATGGAGCTTACAAACCATGTGTTCCTTACAAACTTTCTCAAAGCCAATAGGTTGAGACATGTAAACATCCTCGACTAAGCCTCGACATGTAACATTTTTCACCCGATAGAAATTTCATGATATGGAAAATCTACCAAACTCCACACTTTATTCTATGACATGGAAGTCATCTCATCTTTCATTACATCAATCCAGAAGTTGGATCAGGACTTGTAAGACGAAATTCAATTTACGGAATAAGAACAAACGTAATTTTGATTCTGGTGTAATTGCGAGTTAAATTAGTAATTAATTCTCTAGATCTCGGATAGTGAAGCGGATTGCAAGTTGGAATCGTCTCGCGAAATCTAGTTAATACGTAAAATTTGTGTTTGAAGACGGTCGGGTCGACCACGTTTGAGGCATCGCGTTTGGTGCATAAATGGAGTTACCGATCACGACGAAGGCACATAAGTATCTTCATTATGTAAGTGATATGAGTAGAGAGAAATAATGTGAAATTGGGCCAGCCAAGTGAGTATTCTTTGGAAGATATCAAATCGAAAGCAGGGACATAAATGTCATTTAGAGAATTGATTTAAGTCCTGAAAAATAGAGAAAAGCTAATAGTCCATCATCTCTTACATTAGGCAAAGACCAAAACCGTGGGAGGCCATTTTTTTATGCAGTAGCTTAGGTTTTTGAGAGAAAAGCTTTAGAGAGAAACCTCTATAAAAATGGCGAATCCGGCCGTCGTGGTCGTGAAGCGAAGGGAAGGCTGTTCTGGCGGCGAGGACAGCGTGGACCGGGTTTGCAGTTTTTGACACAACTCAAGAAGGTAGGATTTTCTCCCTCTTGTGTTTATTCGTTTAGGGTTTTGATGTTTCGGTTAGTTTGAGGCGAGTGAGGGCGTTTGATCGGTCCCAAGGCTGTGGGGTGGTGTGGGAGCCTGCTTGGGATTTTTGGGTTGGCAAGTGGCCCCTTGAAATAATTAGGGAGCTGTTTGGTTGTGATGGGTGTTAATTTATTGCATTGTCTTGCTTGATATGCTTTGGGCGGGAATGGCCGTGGATTGAGGGTTCTTAAGTGAGCCTAGGTGTTTCTAATAATTTAGGGAATAGTAGCGAGGTTTACTATTCAGGGATAATCTAAAAATATATCTTTTGTAAAAATCTGTGTGGTAGAAATTGATTTAAATTAAATTACTCGTGTATAATCGATAGCCCAAGTGAGCTAATTTTTGATGTGTGATTTAAAGTTTTATGTAAATATATTCATGTATATATAATTGCATGTGATTTAAATTTGGTGGAGCGCGTATGCATTCCATATACAACTGGAACATCCACACAGGAATATAGGAATGAGTGCGTAGGATGATCCCAGAAATAAGGTTCGGAGGGTAGTCTAAAATGTAAATTATCGGGGTAGTCCAAACTAAATAATATATGCTTGTCGGGCGGCCCGGTTGATATTTATTCCTTGGATGATCACAAGATTAAGAATATATCAGCCAGTCGGACGACCAGGTTGATATTTATTCATCGGAGGGTAGTCCACAGCCAATTAATATATATCGATCGTCGGATGACCCAGTTGATATATATTCATCGGAGGTTGCCCCAATAAATTAATAATTCATCCCCGAGGCTTAGGCGGGTGGGAGAGTCGATGAGGGCTCGGGATGCGAGTTGGTCACGTAGACATTGAGTAGGATCATGCATTGCTTGAATGTTTTGTTTAAGTGGAACATTGCTTTGCACTTAGGTGGTGAGTGGCCCACTTGGGGCGATTCTCACGAGCTTTAGCTCACGAGTGATGGGATCCCCTTTATTTGATCTGGGCTCAGAGGCAAACTCATTTGAGGTTGATTGAAGAAATGGGTTTGTGGCTTGATGGTTCTTTAGGACATAACATGTATTAGAATTGTAGATTTTAATATATGTTTGTATGCATAAAAGTGTAATCAACCATGTAATTATTGGGAGATAATTGGAATAGTTGTGACATGTTTTATTAATTATTAGTTAGCCAGGCCCAGTAGCCGTATTGGATATATTGTATATATTGGATTATTTGGGATGATCTTTGCAGTGTGTATTTGGGTGGAGCTCCGTCTGAAGGAGACTACGGGTTACTGGTGGTGTCGGAAACCAGGCATCCACTAGTATTCCATGAGGTTGTGGTGTGTGGATTGGGTTTGGCGTCACGACTTGGTATCGGTATACGATATCTGAATGCCTAGGGACTCGGGTTTGGGTATCCATCACCACTTGGGTGGTTTGATGAAGAGTATAGGTATATAGAGCCTATGGATGAAAAATTTGGGCTTAGGCCATTGTTGAGGAGGTATCCTGCTTTAGGTGTGGTTTGATGTTGAGTTTAGGTATGGGATTACCCTAGGAAATCACGGGACAAAACTAGGGCCTCGAATACGTTGTCATTTGGTGTGTTTGTGTGATTGGATTTTGTGAAGTGTGCTTGCCTTGGTTGTGCATAACATGGTGTTAGGTGTTGTGCGATTGAAATTTTATGAGTTATAATGGTTGATAGCATAGGATGATGTGTGGTACATTTTGGGTGTTTCTGATTAGTAATAAGCCCAGATCAAGGGGAAATAAATAAAATAAGTTCATAAATTTATTTGGTTTAGAGGTGAAGAAAATTAATTTGTAAGGTTTTACTGTGTAAAACTGAAGAAAATTAAATAAAATAAATTTTTCGAAATTTATTTCGGTTGTTGGAAAATGAGAAGAAATGTTAAGGTAAAGAAAATAAATTTTTGTTAAGTTTATTTGGTTATATGGAGAAGAAAATGATTTTCTAAGATTTTACAAGTGGTAAAATTGAAGAAAATGAAGGAAAATAAATTTTATAAATTTATTTGAGTGGAAAAATTTTAATTAAATCTTGGAAAAAGAAAATAAATTTTTATAAATTTATTTTGTTAAGAGATAAAGAGAAAAATAATTTTCTAAGGTTTTATGGGAGTAAAATTTTAGAAAGTAGGGTTAAATAAATTTTATAAATTTATTTGAGTATTTAAGTATAAGAAAAAAAAATGATTTTTAGTGATTTTTATGATTTTAGGTTCTTAACTGGAAATAATGAAAAATATATATATATTTTATAAAAAGCAGCGAAAAAAAAAATGCAGTGCCGAATTTTTGAATGGGCTCTTGCTTGATTGTGTTTAAGGAAGGGGATTGTATTGCGATACTAGATTTTGTATTACGAGATTTAGGCTTTGAAGGCAAGGTTGTATTCCGTGTGGGCTGCGGGGTTGGGTGTGTCCACGATACGGTTCAACTGTATTGTGTGAGAACAAACGGGCGTATTGCAATACGATCCTTGTGCCTGATCTGTGAGAGCATGGGCGCGGGGCGGCGGCTGGGCGTGCGGTTGGGGCGGACGGGGGCGGCGGGGCGTGCGTGCGTCTTTGGGCGTCTTTGGGCCGCGCCCGCGGCCGAGCGGCGTGGCGGGCGTGGTGCGCGAGGCGCCCGTGAAGCGCGTGGATCTGTAATGGCAATGGCCTTGGCTGTATGGGGTATGCGAGACCAGCGGCAGCGGGGTGCGGCCCAACAGGCGTGGTGACTTTGGGCGTGGCACAGGCGGCCCCAGGCGCCTTGGCTGGGCGCACAGGTGGCCTTGGGACGGTGCACTCGGTGCCTCGGCCCATTCGATCCGTTTGACTCGTTTTTCTTGAGTCACCAGTGAACCTATTCATTGTAAAATAAAAAAAAATTTCAAAAAAAAAAAAATTTATTTTATTAAATTCAAATAAATTCAAATAAAATCAAATAAAATCAAATAAATTTTGATAAAATTTTCGAAAAATAAAATTTTCAAAAATAAAATTTTTGAAAATAAAATTTTGTTGAAAACAATATTTTAAAGGCAAAATTGATTAACGTATACCTTTGGGTTATGTGTATGACTAGTGTCTCGGTACATGTTATACCTTAGAGATCACGTATAGGGCTAACTACCATTGAGAGAAATGGTGATTAAAACAGTGGTGCGTCACGAAATTATATGCATGGTGTAATGCATTATGGGAAAAGGGTGAATGCTAAGGTTAGGGATTACGACCTTAGGGATTTGGATAATGAAATGACGAGAGCACAAGAATTTTATTTGAATAAAGCGAATTAAGTGGTTGGAATTTAGCACCGCATAGGAAATGGAGCTGGTCGGTTCATGGTTGTCGAAGAAATCACATTGGCATGTGCATTGCTGGATTAATTGAAATAGAAATTATGAATCGTGTAAATGGATAGTAAGAAGTCGGACGTAAGAGACGTCCACGGGGCGCTGATCGAAACCACGATCGATGTTTGATCGGTGACTTTCTTGGGAATTTGTAGGTATTACGATAGAATCTTAGCGCAGGCTAGTATAGCGCAGACGGGAGGATCTAGTAACCTCAGGAGGTTTTAGGCGTATCATCTCGGAGCCTTCCAAGAGGAGGGCAGATGGTGACGGACCATTGGTTTATGCGAGCGAGAAGTGTTAGAGGTATGGAGATTACCTACGGCGCGACCGGATTAGACTAGGCTGCGTTAAATGTTTTGGAGATAGGAGCACATATATGGTGGGGAAATGGGCAGGGACACCAGAGACCTTAGAGGAGCGGGTTGTGCGTGAGTTCTCCTAGGGATTAGGGGCGAGAATAGGGATGACATGTCGGGATTGCGAGTTAGAGATCTTGGGGACTCTCTTTTCAGTGGACTGAGAGTTATGGACATGTCGGGAGTTCGAGGTCATCCTGAGGATGGATTGGCTGATAGCTTACAGGGTCGTCATCGATTGTGAGCATAGGAGGATTCTGCCCCACACGGACGGTACTCTGGTATTCGACGACCACGATATTTTCCCTAGACGGTATGCGAGTCCAGTGAGGCGATTGCGGGTTGGCTAGCGAGCGCTACCACTGGGGGGACGAGTGAGACGAACTTAGATGCCGGTAGTGTCAGAGTTTATGGATGTTTTTCGAATGAAACTGCATTTACCTCCACATAAGGTCGCCAGACTTCGGTATCGAGTTACACAGTACTTTACCCATCTCTATGACTACATAGGGAGGCAGTTGAGTTGCGAGGAACCGAGTCCGATTAAAGCTATTGGACAAGGGTTTACAAGTAGAAATTACTTCCACCATGGGGCGCTTCGGTTAGATTCACGAGAAGAGAGCGAAGACCCTTCGGCCATCGACTTCTCGGCATGATTGGGCGAGTTCTGATCGAGCTCGGTACCCATTACGAGATTGGCGATTTGTTTGATCGGTTGAGGCCTTGAAATTTCTCGATATAGTGCCATGGCGGTTACCATCAATTGAGGCAGAAACGAATATCCGCAAGAGCGGCGTTTAGAGCAGCGTTATGGGCACTTTGAGTTTACGGTGGTACGCACTGGATTCTGGATTACCTTTGCGGCATTCATGATCATGCGCCGGATATTCCAGCCTATTTAGATCAGTTTGTAAGTAGTCCTTGGGGATGACATTTTGATGCTCCCGATGGAGTGGGAGCATGAGTATCATTGAGGATCGTCTTACGAGTTGTTGAGAGACCATGTTTGTATCTTGCCCAAAGTCACGATAAGTCACGAGGTTAAACTAGCGAGGTGAGATTTTAGGGACACGTGGTGTCGCATCGAGTGTCGATCCCGACTGGGGCGGTTGGCGACGATGGTGGGAGAGGCAGGGTGCCCGATCTTCGAGATCTGAAGTTTCTTGGGGATTATTTGGATATTCTGGGGAGGTTCGAGGAATGGGCGAGTTGTCCCGTCGGGCGGGATTATGGGATTTCGCCTACGGGATATGGACTCCGTAGTTGGGACCAGTACGACCCAGAGGGAGATTGAGGATACTTGGAACACTCGGGATACGGGTGTTGGTAGCTAGAGGGAGGATCAGTTTTCTCCTAGTTCGGGGAAGAGGCAGAAGACTTCTGCTTCATCCTAGTTTCGAGACTAGGGCCAGGATTGGGCATGTGAGACGGGATTGCCCCAGAGATAGGGATCCCAAGACTTTGGGACAACACAGTCCCGATTAAGCGGTGAAACGGGGAGAGTATCGCGAAATTCATTCCTCCAGCTACAGTACGAAGATTGAGAGGAACTAGATTAGTTTAGGTGCTATCTAGTACTTCGGCCCGTACGGATAGGCGGAGGGGCGGAGTGTGGATCAGAAAGTGAGACGGATCAGTTATTCGAAGAGTAGTGGACCTTAGGGTGGTAGACACATTGGTTTCTTTGATTGTCGGGTTTGACATGGATAGGATTGGCTTGACCATCGGGTTGACCGTTATTAGATTCAGTAGGAGTTGTCATACTTCGACCACGGCATTAGATTCTGGGCTTAGAGGTTAAGGCCTTTAGAGAAGCAGTATAGATGTTCTTGCTAAGTGCAGGAGCGAGGATTGACGATAGGTCGGGATTATGAGTGTAAGACCTAGTTTCTGCTTTCATGTGGTGGACACGGATTGGTGTGGGTGGACGTTAATATTGCCTTCGTGCCTGCGATGACATGCCCAGTCTGGTGTGCCAGGTGCGATGCGGTCATTCGCCACTCTTGGTGATGTTTAGGTTGAGCTTGTCTTTAGTTATTAGGAGCTCATAGTTGAATCATGAAATGCCAATTTCAGAAGTGTGGCCCAGAAGAGTTATATGTCGAGATGAGAAAACACTGCGGTCGGAGGTTATCAGCCAGGACTTGGGGATTAAGTGATAGGAGTAGGAATTTGTTCAGATTTGATCTCATTGAAGTGCGTTTAGTTGTGTTGAGTCAGATAGGACTGGTATGTGGATCATCAATTGTGACATGGGTAGATGGCGGTCCATTGGATTATCGGTGATTGTGACCTTGGAGAGGTTAGCGTTCTGGCAGCGAGGGTTGTGTAGGGATACGTATGCGGATTATACGGTGTTAGAGGACCGCAGCTATGAGCATACGTCTGAGTCATAGGTTAAAGGATTAATTGCCCATAGTGGAATTCGCTGGCCAGTAGTTATCGAGGTGAGTATACGAATGGCACCATATGAGGCATTGTGTGGGGCCGACATGAATCTGCCATGTGTTGGGCCAGAGGTGGAAGAGGCTCCATCAGGTCCCGATCGATTCAGAACACACATGAGAGGTGAGCTTATCACGATAGCGTCTTCCTCACGGCTGGGCGTGGGATTTATGTAGATGTGAGGCGTCGACCGCAGGGTTCGAGGTTGGTGATCACTTTCCTTGAAGGTGGATCCCGAGAGAGAGAAGTGGTTAGGTTTGAGCGGGCGCGGGAAGTTATCGTAGGAGTTTATTGGCGCTTTCGAGATGCTCGAGAGGATAGGCCTTTATGCGTCGCAGGTTAGCGTTCGCAGCCCGAGCATGTCGGGTGTCCGCGAGGCGTTTCAGCTCTCCCGTGTAGAGGTCATCTCCAGTCAGTCATGTGGTGGGTTGGGACAGTAGATATTGACACGGATGGGACCTTCGAGGAGGGACCGGTGTGCGTAGTTGATAGCCAGTATTCGGGTCTTGCGACCTTAAGGCGTGAGGCTAGTGAGAGAGTCTTATGGAGCGGCGTAGATTGGAGGAGTGGCGTTGGGGCGGGGACACGATCGAGCTCCTGTCATGCTTTGTTTAGGGATGAAGGTGCGATGGTTTAATTGGTTTAAAATTTTAAATCGTTGTTTACATGCATGGTGAGTGCAGCATGCCACATGTGGTGGTAAGTGGTTGTCTCTGATTTGGGATGAGTTAGCACCCCAAGGAGGAGAATGTAAGACCAGGAAATTCGATTTACGGAATAAGGCAAAACGTAATTTTGATTCTGAAATTGTAATTACGGTTAAAAATTCGTAATTAATTCTACAGATCTCGGATGATGAAAGCGGATTGCCATAGTTGGAATCGTCTCGCGAAATCTAGTTAACCGCGTGAAATTATTAATTTTACGGGGCGGTCGGTCGACCGTTTTGAGAGGCATCGCGTTCGGGTGCCATGTCGATTTTTCGATGCGACCCGAAAGGCGCATATAGCATGTACTCGTATGCGGCTTAAGTGATATGAGTAGAGAGAAATAATGAAGTGGATGGCCAGAAGTGATGCGAGATATCAAATCCCGAGAAAGCGAGGGACATACGTGTCATTTAGAATTGATTTAAGTCGCGAAAAGACAAAATAATTAATCCGCGTCTCGTTGAGCCAGGCCAAAGCGTGGGAGGCCATTTTTTGTGGTAAGCGGGTTTTGAAGAACGGGAGAATTCCTATGCAAGTCTGGCGAATCCGGCCGTCGGCGTTATTGAATGAAGAGCATTCTACAGCGGCGGGACAACGTGGACCCCGGGTTCTTGGTTTGTAATCAAAGGTAGGATTTTCCTACCTTGTGTTTCTTCCATTTTAGGGTTTTGATGTTTGGGTTCAGTTTGAGGCGTGAGTAGTTTGGTCGATCCCGAAAACATGGGAGCCGGGTGTCTAGAATTTTCTTGGGATTTTAGGGTTGGCGTGACGCGAAATAATTAGAAATTTGTTGGTTGTGATAGGTGTTAATTTGTGCATTAAATGCTTGCTTGATATGCTTTGGGTAGGGAATGGTAGGTGATTCTTGAGTTCACTAAGTGAGCAGATTGTTTCTATGATTTAGGGTAAGTAAGCGAGGTTTCACTATTCAGGGATAATGTTCTAAAAATATATCTTTTTGTGAAAGTACGTGTTGGTAGAGTGATTTAAGTCAGTACGCACAAGTGTACTTGATCAAATTATTTGAGTGAGCTAATTTTTTGATGTGTGATTTAAAGTTTTACATGTAAATATATTCATGTATACCGTGCATGTGATTTGTTGATTGATGGCATACCGTGCATTCCATACTGGAACATCCCCAGGAATATAAGGTGAATTGTGAGATAGTCTCAGAAAATACAGGTTCGGAGGGTAGTCTAAAATGTAAATTCATCGGAGGGTAAATTCAGCTAATGTCTCATCAGCCGTCAGATAAGCCAGGTCAGTCTTTATTCATCGGAGGAGTAGTCATGATTAAGATATATAGTGACCAGGCGTGGACAAATATTTATTCATCAGTTAGTCCACAAGCGTTAATATATATCAATCGTCGGGCGGTGATTGATATATATTCATCGGAGTTGCCTTAATAAATTAATAATTCATCTGAGGCTTAGGCGAGTGTGAGAGAGAGAATCGATGAGAACTCGGGATGCGAGTTAGTCACGTAGACATTAGTGGGATCAATATGCATTTGCTTGAATGTTTGTTTTTAAATTGGAACGTTGCCGGCACGCGGTGGTGAAGTAGCCAGCCGGGGCAGTTCTCTGCGAGACTTCATTCTGGCGATCGATGGGATCACTTTATTTCAGTGCGAGGAAGCGAAGGAGGCGACCATTTTTGAGGTTGTTGATTTTGAAGAGCGTTTGTGGCGATGGTTCTTTTGGACATAACATGTATTAAATTGTAGATTTTAATATATGTTTGTATAAAACAAAAGTGTATTAATCAACGAAGTAGCAATTATTGGGAGATAATTGGAGAATAGTTTGGCGTATGTTTTAATGAGTATTAGTTATGGGCCCAGTGGCAGTATTGGGATATTGTATATATTGGATTGTTTGGGACAATTATTTGCGGGTATTGTATTTGGGTAGAGCTCCTAGGTACAAAGGAGACTGCAGATTTTACTGAAAGTAGTGTCGGAAGCAGACATCCACTTGCTGTCCAGCAGAGTTGGCGGGTGTCCAGCGGACCCGAGTTTAGGCGTCGGGTAACAATGGCTTCTTTGTAGGTGGTCAGATCTGATACATCACCCATATCATACTCATGTTCCTTCAAGTAGACAATGTAGTCATCTGAAATTTAGGGCTTACGCTCCTACTCTGACCTCCTCAAGGTATATCCATGACTACATTTGGGATTCGATCTGTCATGGTGCCAGTTCCTTCATTGGTGGTAACTCCTGATGTTGGGGTTAACAATTGGACTGAGATCGACGGAAGCAATAGGCAAAGGAATAAAAACTGGGAGTTCTTCGAACACAATTTCTCTTGGCCCTTGGCTTGTACCAGCATCATCCTTAACAGAGATAGCTCGATCTAACTCAATCACTCTGGTGGTACTTGATGGCGATAAAACCTAGAACCTCGTGATCCTTTTGATAATCGATGAAGTACCCAGTGGTTTTTGGATCAAGTTTCTTGGATTATGGGCTTATGCAGTGCCACTTTTATCTTTGGCCCGACATGGATTTGGAAGCTGGCACATGACCATATCTCATATGGAGTCTTAGGAATAGACTACTTGGGAGCTTGGTTCAAAATGGTTACGATTTTCAAAGCTTAGCGGGAACTCGAGATAGTTAGGAATTAACAAGCATACATCGCACCATATTAAGAAGTGTGTGATTCCTCCTCTCTGCAATCCCATTCTATTGAGAAGTACTAGGCATTGTATACTAGGCATCAATGCCACATTCCTAAAGGTACTTTGCAAATGGTCTAGGTTTGCATCCTGTCACATCATACTACCATAATACTCACCACCTCTGTCAAAATGAACCACTTAGATCTTCTTCCCTTGTTGGAGCTCAACTTTAGCTTAGAAATCTTTGAAAGCCTCCAAAGAGTCAGACTTTTCATAGATGAGCTTGATAAAACCATATCGAGAATAATCATCAATGAACGTAATGAAGTATTTGTGGCCACCAGTAGGGAAGGGTGAGTTGATTCACCAATGTTGTATAAATAGCCTAACAGCGGTGCATATCAACTAGCATTCCCTAATCTTGATCAGTTTCATTAGTGCAATACCACGGGTATCAAAATATGATAATCGAGATCTGGAAGAATCCTCATCCTTACTTAATCTCACCATTCTGTTGAATGCTGACCAGGGCAGCTGTGCGAAGTAGGGCTTTTAACCAGTTGGCGTTTCACTCTTAATAGTATTAACCTGAAAATTTGTATCATGAAGGCAAAGTAAACGACTCACAATCCATAAATATTCCCTGAAATATTAAAGTTCAATCAGTAAGAATCTCATTACAATTTAAATTTTCAAGTTACGAAAAGAAAACTATATCCAAGTCACATCCAAAATAGATGCTGATATCAAATTTCTCTAATCGAAGTATACGCCACATCCTGCATTCGAAAAAATTTCTGTATAAGCGCAATCTAACAACTCCCGAGAATCAACTTGGACTCTTGTATATAGTCTTCCATGTAGATTTCTACAAATCAGTTGGACTATTCTAACAATCATGGCACATCAGTTGCAGCGTGAGATATCTTCCACCATATCTTCTGATTATCAAAGACACATTAATGATATTGAATTCAAAACAGGCATTCACTAATGGTTATGGATTAGCTCATTTTCATTCTTTGAAAACTTTGTATATTTCTTGCTAATAGCATCTGAGAACTCTTGTTCTCAATCTTAGAATCTTGTAAAACAGAGTCTCCATTATGGTTCCTCTATGATTATCAAACAACAACTATTAAAATACTCCCAGTCCTCATAGGATTTTTTTCCTTTGCAAAACTATTAGTAGTGGGTTTTGGATGAGATTAAACTTTCAAGTCCAAGTTCAGTTTCATAATCGTCAAATTCAGCATGACATATTTAACCCATTACTTGTAATTGAATTACATTGGTTTTGTGATGGCAAAGTTTAGAAAGAAACAAAAGGAAAGATTGAAGGAAACAGTGTGCAAAACAAGGACATAAATTGCTCCATTCTTGAAACACGAATATTTACAAAAGTGGTTACGAATCTTGAAATGCATAAAATGCCAAAGACTCAGCACACATGTAGAGCAATTCTGCCAATTATCTGACCAAATGTGTCGATTTCATTAAGAATTGTGTAATTCATGACACTTAGTGAAATCTTTTATACAGATTAACATCCTACCAAATAATAAAGCAATCAGATTAGATGACTTATTATCACATTATGAATCTTGCATGAAATTAGTGCAGATAGGAAAATTGGTTAAATGAGTTCTATAAATATTTGTATGCTTGGCTCCTGAGAGGCAAGTTCATAAACATTCAATATTTCTCAGTTTTGACTATAATAATTGGTAATAATCTTATTCACGATATGATGCTATAAATGATCACGAATAACACAAACATAAATTGCTAAAACAATATGTGAAAAAGGAATAGTAAAAATATTTCAAAATCGGGTAAAAATTCAATCTATCCTCTTATGATTGCCGTGAAAAAATATAATTTTTTTATTTTTCCATACCCATATTTGTTCCGCGGCTTTTCATACACTCAAATCAAATAAACAATTAAAAAGAAAATATTAATGTTCAATTCTCAAGTTGCCAATAATTTTGCTCAATATGCCTCTAGTTCACGAAATCCTTTGGTGCAATGAAAAGGAAAGTTCAGCAATCATTGAGAAAATCCACAATCATAAATAAATACTACAATCTTTCATAGTACCTTAAATTTTTTTTTTGGACAAAAGTAAACCAAAGTACTAGAATATATGGAGACTTTCATGTCAGATTCTTGGAGATTTACCGAGATTCAACCAAATGAAACAGTGATTTTGTCGCTATACCACCAGGCTACTGGAAAATTTTCACCAAGAAAATAAAAACCCAAGCGTTCACAATACGAAAACGAGGTGCGTTGTAGAAAAATGAAACTTTTCAACATAGAGGAAAAGATGGAAGAATGACTGAAGCACAAAACCCTAATTATTTCTTTCCCATTTATTCTGGAGCTGAAGAACAGTTCGATCACTTCTTTCCAAACAGGTTGAACAAGAAACTCCAAAAAAACGTAGCTTTAAATCATATATACGGTTGAAGATAAGAGTTAAAATCAAAGAGAGACAACAAATAAAAATATTGCAGGAACGTAGATAACAAAATCGATAACTTCAATGAAGTATAAACAAATTGGCTCTAATACCATTGCAAATTATTTATAAGTAAGAGTATTATATTTCGTCATTGATAATAATTAAAGACCCACAAATAAATCATTTACAAAATAATAAGCTTTATTGAAATGATGGCATGTCGATTCGTAGTGTGTAAACAGGCATTGTTGATATGTTGTCATTTTATCTCTAAAGATAATTTTTAGGGGCAAGATAAAAAAGAAAGATGGCTCGGGTTGAAGATAGATATTTATTACTCCTCGAGAGTGTTAACAAAACCATAATATGATTCTGAGCTTTGTTACTTATATATAAATAGCTGAGAAAACAATTGAGAACACTAATCAATGGGTTTACCAAAAGCGATGGAAGATATAATCATGGGCACATAGCTAGTTAATATTAAACTATCCCATAAATGTCCCATAATTAACATGTAAAATTACATAATTAAAATTGTAATATGATTATGTTTAGTACATAATTAATAAATTAATCTAACAAACCTCTCCAATTTGCTTAGACTTGTGTTACTGTAAAAATTCGATGGAATTTATATGGGCACAGATTCTGTAGCATTGAAGAGTTTCTCAGGCCTTAGAAACGCCATTGGAGCACATACCATAGATCTCGAAATCGGAGTGGAGCACATACCATATCCTTTTATGATCATTTCTTATTTTCTTTGTTTTTCATTTCTTTTTTTTGAGTAGTAAGCTGAGAAGAAAACCATCGACAAACTACCCACAATCTCAGAATCAGAAACAACTGAATTGTATTTTTTTATTTTTTTTTGATGAAACTACCCACAATCAAAATCTTATCAATTCTTTCTTTTCTTTTTCTTTTTTTGTGGATTTTTTCATGGCAGCTTCATCTTCTTCCCTAAGAAAAATGGGTGAAAAGCACTGTAATGGTGACCCAACGGGGCCTGTTTCAAGGAAGTAGGGTATGGTGATGTCAGTGTGTTTAGGAACGATGCGAAGGTGCTGGAAACTCAGGAATGTTGGGGAGGGTTGAAACACCTGTTGGGGCAGAGATGACGAGGAAAGGCGAAGCAGAAAGTAGTGATGCCCCAGTGGAGTGAAAATGTCTTTCTTTTTGGAGTTTTTGGAGTTTTTCTCAAGAAAACTGGTTTTAAGCTCCTCAGAAGCAAAATCATGGGTGGTGGCAGCCATGAACGCAATAGGATTGTGAAGATTGTGATGCTGAAAGAGGCAGGGTCAGTAAATTTGTGTTAATGTTTTGAGGAGGAGAAGCAGGAGAAGGAGGACATCACCTAAGAAACGGTGATCCAAAACGGGGTCGTTCAGGTTTAATGTCGGTTTAGTGATCAAATCGCTTGTGTGAAAATAAGGAAACTCAATTGATACCAAGAGAAAACTAAAATTCTTATTGGAATGAATAATACTTATCAAAATTGCATAATAAAGGTTACATAGACTTACTAGAAAAATCCTAATAGAAAACAAACTCTAAAGTTCTAAGAATAAGAAATCTACCAAACTAGAAAAAAAAATCCTACAAATAATAGGAATATATTATATTCTACTGTATAATATAATTAACATTCACCTCAAGCTCACGATGTACATTATAAGCGTGTCGGGGTTTCACTAACTAGAAAAAGCAGAAAGCAGTTAATGCCCAGGTGATACCGGATTGCGAGAAGAAGCAATTTCAAAATAAATCAAAAGAGAAACAATTGTAGTGAGAAAAAGTAGCAAAAATCAAAAGATCGACAAAGAAAGAAAAATAGAAAAAAAAATCCTACAAATAATAGGAATATATTCTATTCTATAATATAATATAATTTAACATTCCCCCTCAAACTCACGATGCGTTTGTTATAAGCATCGAGAGTTTGCTAACTAGAAAAAGCATAAAACGAGAATGCGATTGTCTTAGGATTGCGAAATAATTTCAAAATAAATCAAAGAGAAACAATTGCGTGGCTTGACAAAAATCGAAGCGTCGACAGAGAAAGAAACAATTTCAAAAGAAATCGAAAGATAAACAATTGTAGAGAGAGAAAACAGTAGAAATCGAAAGATCGTCAAGAAGAGAAACAATTTCAAAAGAAATCGAAAGAGAAACAATTGTAGAGAAAGAAAGCAGTAGAAATCGAAAGATCGTCAAAGAGAAACAATATCAAAAGAAATTGGAAGAGAAACAATTGCAGAGAGAAAGCATTAGAAATCAAAGATCGTCGAGAAGTGATTTCAAAGTACTCAAGATTGAGAAAAACCGAGGAAAGCGAGAATATGAAAAACCCAGTTAGAGGCGGCGGTTTGGTGGATTCCCATTGAACAGCTTGCTTCAAGAAACCGCCTTCTTTAAGAATCATCTACAAAGGCAAAAGCCCTAACCCATCAACCACGGCTAGTATTATTCTCTTCGTCACCAACTTAAACTCCTCCAAATCCATCACCCCATTCGAATTGCGATCAAATTGCAAGAATAAAAATAGATAAGCGTAAACTTCATGCGGGTCGATCTTCACATCAATCCCAAAGTTGATATCAAAAACCCTATGACACTACAGTTCTTTCATCATCTCAACGTAAGAAAGCCCGTCGTCTTGGCTTCGTCAAGAGCGGCGAAATGTTTCTTCACCCAACTATGGAATGCTTCTTCATCTTTGGCAGAAGCCCTAGTGTGCGCCCGTTTCAGGAAATTAGTTGACGGCCGTGCGTAAGTAATAGATTTTTCGATACCTTTCCATTGATAGAAGTTCTAAATATATACAGAGAGATTGAGAGTCTAATTTAGTAAACATGTTAATGGTAAAGGCTAAAACTAAACTCTTTATTCACGATTACATAAAGTTGGTCAACGGTAGGCTAAAATTAAGCTCTTTATTGCAATTACGTTTCAAATATAGAATTAATGACATAATATATAGCCGAACTTTATGATTTGAGGCTAGACATACTCTTGTGCGTTTGAATGAGATCCTCACATTGGCACCACATATCATGTGAGATTGACTTCTTCAGCGGGAGCCAATCTTGAGTAATGCTAAATACGTCTTATTTGTCTTGTAGTGGCTTTGTTTACAAATGTCCCGGCTATTTGGTCTTGAGTATGCACGTGTTTAACTGGAGGCTTCCTTTATGCACTAAGTCACGCACAAAGTGAAATTCGATTTGAATATGATATTTCATGCGCTAATGATTAGCAGGTTAAAGCGGGATGTGGCTCAGAGGTTATCCTGCGAGTTGGGGAGTGCGCGGTGGAAATGCTAGTTCCTTGAGAAGAGTGGACAACCACATTGTCTCGGAAGCTGCATTGGCTAGTGCCTGGTATTCAGCCTCTGTTGTGGATCGTGCAACGGCTCGTTGTTTCTTTGAGCTCCAAGAAATGGGATTAGAGCCCAAAAAACTGATATAGGCAGAGTTGACGTGCGGTCATCCACATTTCCAGCCCAATCGGCATCGGAATATGTTCTTAATATGGGAAGGACAACTTTGTGGATCTGAATACCATGAAAAATGGTTTTCTTTAAGTAGCGGAGAAGCCTTTTTGTTGTTGTCCAGTGATTTGTAGTTGGCTTGTGCATAAGTAGAAAGTTTGTTATTTGCAGATAGGATGTCGAGACGTGTCAAGGAAAGGTATTGAAGCGACGATTATTCTCTGAGCCGGACATCCACAGTGATGCCACAATCGATTGAAGGATTAAGTCGTAGAGGGGTTGAGACATCTTTAGCACCGCTCATACTTGTGTTGGCTAAAGGTCACGAACATATTTATGTTGTGAGGCTTGACCCAGAGTAGGAATTATGATCGGAAATTAAGAGAACCCGTATCATTGAGAAAACATATCACGGTGCTTAATAATATTGGCCACGAGAAATGAATTATTTCAGGTAATATAGAGATCATCAACGTAAACCAGAAAATAACAAAGATTGGAGCCTTATTTGTAAATGAAGAGGAGAATTCGGCCTTGGAGTTGTGAAAACCAATTTGAAGAATGGCATTTTGAGTCTTTGTGTACGAGCACAATGGAGCTTGTTTAAGCGGAAGTAAATTGAAATCATGGCACAGCACGCAAACATGGTTAGGTTTGAACGATCCTTGAACCACAGGGGTTGTGCCATAAAAGCAAATCTCATTTAATGCACCATTTAGAAAATTGTTGACATCCATTTGCCTCAAATCCCACCCTTTCATGACGGCCAATGAATGTCTACAGGTTAATAGTTCTTGGTTTGACCTGTTTAAAGGTTTCTTTGTAATCAATGCGAGGCGTTGTCGCTAACCACTTATGACTAGATGGGCTTTGAATGTCGTCACGGATCCATCGACATGCCTTTTACTCGAGAAGACAGCCACATTGCGGGTGTACAATTTGAAATTAGTAAAACTTGGTCCCGAGTCCGTGTTTCATTAGGCGGTGGAAGTTCGAGTGGACATGGCCTCACAGCGTTGAAGAAAAGTTTGAGAAATGGCTTGGCTCACCTTTGGTTGGCTCAGTGGTTTGGGAAGAGGATGTTTGGACACTTGCTGGATCTGTTTGGGTTTGAAAGATTTGGTTCATTGATCTTGTGGTCATGTTATGTGTGCGTTAGGGGAGTATCGGTTTGGGAGGGTTTGCGAGATTTGAAGATGGAGGAAAAATGCGGGTGAGATGGGTATCACAGAGTAGGAATAGGAGAGTGGGATGGAAGGATTTAAGGGGAGAGCGATCCCCCAGTATCATCTAAAGGAAGTTCGAGGAGGAGATGGGGGTGATTTATAGCGGACGAGGTCATGAAGTAAAGAACGGAGGGTCGAAGTACTTGAGGAGCGACAATGGCCAGTGAACCTTAGAGTTTATGATGATCTTGGTGTGCGGGGCGCCGGTGATGATAGCTGCGGGTGGTGGAGCCAGAAAATGAGAGGAAGAAATGGGGAGGTTTGGAGGTTTCTCGGTTATACGGAAGACCGTGTTGAGAGAGAAATTTGGATTGATCTTGGTTTCATCAAACGGCCGTCTTAGGGAGAAGAGAATTTTTTTTTTTGTTTGAGGGTTGAGACAACATATCTGCATTTGGGTTAGTGTAGAAAAAATGGGCTTTGGATTTAGAGGAGTTTGCATTTTATTTGAGTGTAAGGCCATGTGAGAGGATATAAATCATCCAAATTTTTTTAATTTCAAATAATTTGGTGTCTCACCAAAAAGGACTTCAAAAAGTGATTTTTCCTGAAGAAGAGGTGTGGGTTATCTGTTTATGAGGTAGGAAGGTACGTTTGAAAGGCATAAAAGACCCGATAAAATCAAGATGGGCATCATGAAGGAGTGTAAGGCTGTTTTCAGCGAGATGATGATGGCGACGTTCGGAGACACCATTTGTTGCGGTGTGTGGGGGCTTGATGGTGTAGTGAGTTATGCCGTGGAAGTAGGAGATATGATTTTAAAGCAATAAACTCACCACCATTGTCGGGTATAGTGTTTTGATTGATTTTGAAGCGGGTTTCCTTAGCCGTTTGAAGTAATGGAAAATTTTAGAAACAGGATTTAGTGACCATTGGGTAAACCATATATATTTTGTATAATGATCAACAAAATAAGGTAATATCTTGATCCATCAATTCCGATTATAAGCTAGCAGACCCACACATCGGTGTAAAATAAGTTCAAGTGGCTCGTGACTTTGGAAGCTATTGACCACGAAAGGGTTGTTGATAGGCTTTATTGATAGAACATGAATGACATAGCATTGAGAACAAATTTTTAGTCGATGAAATAGGAAGAGAAAAATTTTTAACAAGATGATGGACAATTTTAATAGAAGGATGCCTAAGACGCTTGTGCCATCCATCAATAGAAGTCCGTTCATGCACATTAGCAACCTTTTTTGATGCTACTATTGATTAGGGAAGATTAACTTAGATGCCGTTGCATTACATGTCTATTTTTAGTAGAATCACCCTGAGATCTTGTTCTTCACAAAGAAAATAAAAGGATGAATTCAGCAGACATTATTTTGTTTGGTGAGATGATCCACTTGAAATTGAAATTTTTGCGAGTTTGGAACCTGAAAGAGTATCCTGCCCGATGTAAAAGTTCGGTGAGGAGGAGAGTGCGAAGCCAAAGAACCAATATGTGAAATTGCAAACCTTTGAGCCATCAACGAGAGTACTTAAGTCGGTTCAAATCTCATTCGGAATGAATAGATAAATTGGAAAGATCACCGTGATATTGAGAAGCGACGAATCAGTAACGATTTTTATCCCTTCCATTAGATGCGGTAGCACAATTTATTGAAACATTTTGAGAATGGAATTGAGGACAGGACTTGGCAATGTGGCCCAACTGATCATAGAGTTGGCATTTGGTTGGTAACGCCGATTGGAATAATTGGGCCTCCCAGACCATCACGTTGGGCTCCATTAAAGTTTCTGGTTAAGTTGAACTACAGGGCCAGCAGGCGAATCATGTTTCCTTGAAGGACCGATTATTGACTCCCACGGTGTAGAATGCGCCGTCTTGTTGGGATTGGCGTAAACAACTTGATTCTTGTGTTGCGACTTCCAAGCGCCTCAGATATGCATCATGTCCAACCAGTGTGACTCCGCGAGGCCAATGACGATTCTCGGGCTCGAATAGGCCTTTGCGATCTCAGAAAATCACGGACCTAAACCATTCAACACACACTTAAGGGTTAGGTCATGATCGGTGGATGATCGATAATGTATTTCATCAACCAGAATTCCTGACATGGAGGTATTACTGGTTGTGCTCCACGGCGGATTAAGGTGAGTTCATGCTGTTGCATAGCTCTTTCGATTTGGGATGCCGTTGCCAGCATATAAATTTTTTAGCTTTGTCCAGGCGTCATGAGAGGTCTGTGCTGTAGCAATAAATGGGGTAATGGAGGGAGATGTAGATGCTAAAATAGCACTGGGATAAGTTTTATACAGCGAACCCGGAGTGAATCTGCGCGTTCGTCAAGCAGCGGTACCATAGCGAAGAGGGACAGAAGGGTACCTTTGGCGTAGTCAGTCGTCGTAACCAATGAGGAGTGCTTGATTGGGCACGCCATTGAGGGAAAGATGGTGGGAGTTAACTTTCATTGATTTGGGCGGTGATGTTGAGTCACGATGAGTGATTTGTTGCTACGAAGGAGGTTAGGTGTGGAGATTAAAGTTTGGATTTTGATCGGAGGAAGACATGGTAGGGACTTGGATGTTGACCATTGAGAGATCTGCGACTTGTACCATGTAAAGTAATGGGTCCTCGATACCTTTCATTGATAGAAGTTCTAAATATATACAAAGTGATTGAGAGTCTAATTTAGTAAACATGTTAATGGTAAGGCTAAAACTAAGCTATTGTTACAATTACATAAAGTTGGTCAACGGTAAGGCTAAAATTAAGCTACTGTTACAATTACATTCAAATATAGAATTAATGACAAAATATTGAACATGATTTGAGGCTAGACATGCTCTTTTTTTATTTGAATAGGATCCTCACATGCTTCCCTTATACCGTCAACCCACGGAATACTCGTGGATGTCAGATAACCCAACACCACTCACGAAAATCGGGCAGAGTCTCCTTTATACGGGGGCTCTACGAGGTACAAAACTGTCGATCACATGACGGCTTTGTGATATTTTTCTAGACCACAGGGTCCATATCTCTGAGTCAAATGAGTAAAAATGGCCACTTTGGTCCATGCATCAATACTATGAGTACATCTAACTATATGCCATAGTTCGAGTTAATAAATCACTCTTAATTAAACTATATTAAGATTTGTTTCAATACATGTTGCTACAAAATGAAAGTGCAGTAAATCGTTTCTTAAACACGGCCTACAGTAGTGTCCTCTGTACACTCCACATTACTAAAATAGTGATCGATAGGGTGAGCAATGCCCGATGGTGATAATTTCTACATGGGTTACTTCCACTAAGTGCACATGTTATGGCAAAACAAACACACTTTCAACGAATACATGATCTTACTTGAATGCATTACGATCTGCATGTCTCTCGAGTCCTCATCGACTCCCTCACACATGCAAGTCAAATCTGAGTAAAATCACATTTTCAAAACAAAAGCTTTTTGTTCTTGAAAACTTATCTAGGTCCCGATAAACATTGGACTACCCTCAGGCGAATCTGTTGGATAACCTTCCGAAATAATTCATGGGCCCCTCGGCGACGTGGGTGTTGGACAATCTCCCAAACCTGATTCTTGGAGAAAATCTTAGTGAAATTCCTTTCACAAACATTTTCCTTTTTATTTTTCTTTCATGTCATGCACTCGCTCCTAATATTCTAGGGTGCCTGGTGCATATGAAATGCGTTATAATAATCAACCTTTCGTACTAATATATAAAACATGTATATATTAACATAATTAATTCACCGCAAATTCATATTTATTAAATTCACATCGATAACACTAAAATTAGCTCACATGGGCTAATTAGCGAATCTGGCTTAATTCATTTTGAATCCTTTCAGCAAACCACGAAAATCACACCAAATCACGTGAGCAGTGAAACCCTTGGGTTGAGTGCTTGTTCCACTGACCCTGTTAGAGATTTTCTCCACTCGGTTCAAATGTTTTGAGACTGAAATTCTGGCTAAATCAGTACTCAAGGAATATATGAATTAGCATTGTTCTTGTGAATATGAGTAGGAGAAGACCTTTACCTCTTGGGTTATTCGAACTCCACTTGAAAATCACGATCAATCACGCATCGAATTCGACTTTGCTTCTTGCTCAGGTCGAGCCAAGCGATCGAGCGGCGGGAAATATAGAGAGAATCACACTTTCTCTCTCTGGGTCTGAAACCAGCCCTCAGCTGCCAATTTTTGTCTCGATGGAAGAAAACTTTCTCTATTTTGTCTTATACTCATTTAACATTTCAATATTTCCCATCTTATCCTTTGTCTTGATTTTGACACATGGCTTAATCAGCCATTCATTTCCATCATCTCTCTAATCATGCGACATGTCGCATGGGTACATATGATATGTGACTTTCACATCACATGTCTCTCTGAGTCATTTCTGACGCAGAGCACGGGCAGACACCGGTGCCTCGAAAAACATGAAGTGTTTGTCTCGAGGTCGTGAAATTCGACGTGGTATTAGATTTGAGATGATTCCAATGGTGAAGTCAGTTTTGTCATCGAGTCTAGAAGAATTTGGATTTTTGCAAAAATGACCATTTACCATTTTCAGATTAGAATTTTCTCAGGTTTTACAAGTAATGGTGACACCATTCAGAATCTCTACACTCATGATGGAAAATCTTCTTCTAATTCTCAAGACCTCTCGCATGGCTTTGATACCATGTGAAAATAAGGAAACCTAATTGATAACAAGAAAAAATTGAAATTCTTATTGGGATGAATAATCTTTATCAAAATTACATAATAAAGGTCTTTATATAGACTTACTAGAAAATTCCTAATATGAAACAAACTCAAAAGTACTAAGAATAAGAAATCTACCAAAACAAAAAAAATAATCCTACAAAAAATAGGAATATATTATATTATATAAATATAATAAAATTTTAAAAAATTTTGGTGGAGTACCATGTAGGACATGGTCAACAGATGCTGATTGGAGTTATCAGTAGAGAATCAATTAAGATGATTGGTATATTTAAATTTGTAATTTTGTTCAAGATATAAGTAAAGTCTGAGAGTTTAGGATTTTAATAGTATTTTTCCAAAAATAAATTATTGATGATTGTCAAATAAGGATGATAATGAGGTGAGTTTGGGACGAGGCGGTCTCATCGACCACGTCCATTAATTCCCGATTATTTATCATCCATTGTCACTTAAAATATTAAATGGGACAAGTGGGCATGGTGGGAATGAGAAATTCTAATATACCTCATTTAGGTTTTATATTTTTTGTTTTATGTTTATTTATTTTAGTTTTATTATATTAAAATTAATATATAAATAAAATGTTAGATTCGAAACGTGGAAAGATTATCTCTCATCAATGGATATGGCGTAATTAGCGAGTGTGTTAAAACCCTCATACAGCTTTATGTTGATTTTTTTATCTTTGTATTCTTTAATTCATATTCTCATGTATCAAAGCTTTCGTAGTTATAACAAATGGTATGCTTCAGATTGAAGATATATGGAATAACAAAATATTACATAGCACACAATCGCAAGACAAAAGGAATTTCAATTCAAGGTTGAGTCGATTGTTCTCTTATCATGATGTGATGGATGATTGACTTGGTGAAATTTGATCAAAGGTGGAATCAATTCCTTTTTGTAAAGAATATTTTATATGATAATTCCTAATTTTTATATTATTGTAATATTTTGTTTCCTTATAGAATAAGGAAAGCTTTTAGAAATATCTTTATAAATATTATGGGTCATAAGGGGAAAAAGTTATGAAAGAGATGGGTTTGTAAAGGCTATTTGGTGTGTGCAGAGACTTAAGGTTTGAGAGATTGAGTGTTTTGTGAGGTATTTTCTCGGTATTCTGAGCATCCTTGGATTTTATTATTTTGTGATTTTTCTTAGTCTTCACAATACTTTGATACTCCAATCTTCTACTCTATATTTTCAAGAATAGTGAAAAAATTCTCTCTCATCCGTAGATGTAGACATAATTAGCACCTTTATGTTAATTCCTTTATCTTTGTATGTTTTAATTGATATTCCCATGCATCAAAACTTTTGTAGTTATAACAATAAATAAATAAGATATTATATATATTTTTATTATTATTATATATTAAAATATAAAATAGAATAAATTTTAAAACTATTTTATCTAATTGAATCGGGTGGGACTAAATAATACCAGAACCCGTCCCAGACGATCAAAACCCAATTACATTAATTTCAAACTTGCCAAAAATCTGATTACAATAATCACACGTCTATCCCACTAAAAGCGGATGTGAAAACCCGAAAATACCCACTCTATTGTCTTCCCTAATTTTTACAGCAAGTTTACGAGAAAATAAGCACACCAGAGAACCTCAAATTGCAACATCAAACATCCCTTGAACAATCAAAACGGAGGCATAAAATTTAACAACATGCCAAGCATGATTTCAGAATTATAAGCGAGAATGCCTCATGATATACATCAAATCTTGAGAACAACTTGAAATTGACATGAGTATAAACCTTTAGTTCGAATTTTATTTGATTAACAAACTTATAAACTGCAACCTGAGTGAAAGCGAAACGATCATCATATTTAAATACCAATCTAAATACGACCAAATCATGTCCCCGAAGAATCACGGAGATGTCATTTCGAACCATCGATTTAGGTCCATGATCTTATCGGCGGTCTGCCATCTCAAAAATTAAGATGATTCTTCAGGTCCCTGACCCTCGCCTTTTCGAAAAAAAAAAACTCTTTTCCCGATCACCAGTATTTAGCTTGGAACACACAGTCTATTCACTTCCATTGCTCGGACTTTCAAAGCTACACGGCTCTATAATTTAATCCCGCAACCTGCAACTTCTTTCTGCGCCTGAAAGGAATGACCCGAGAACTCCCCCCCGTCCTCACAAGCATGAAATAAGAATCGTAGCGAATCTTCATTACTTCGAGAAGATTACCCTCTCGAAGCCATTCCAACCTTGCTTTCCAATACCTGCTAATACATGATCCCAAATGGCGAAAACACCCTTACGAGAGCTACTCATTTGCCTCTTGATGGAGATGGGTGAAAGGTTGGTATGTTAGATTTTCTTTGAAGAAGTACATAGAAACGAACACATCTTTTGGTTTAGACACGGATAGAGTTACATTGTTGAAGTGCGCCCAGTAAAGGTAGGTAATGAAGTGAAAGGGATGTGAGTTTGGAAGAGGTTTGTGTTTGGGGGGTTGGGATTGGGGTAGAATGTTCAGTGGAAGTAGAATTCTAGTAAGGGAATGGCTGCGTAGAGTTAGTGACGATGGATGTGTTAACCAGAAAGTGGTTCGGTTTATAATGGCGAAGATGAGAGCTTTGAGCCAGGTAGTGCCTGATTTGGGATTGGAGGCGAGGAAAATATCAACATTTCTTTTGCCTTAAAGCTTTGTTGTGCCCAGCGGCTCATGAGATTAGTGGGGTGTACCATAAGCTTTGGTGCTAGCGCGGTGATCGGCATCCATCCCGGTTCTTTGGGAGGGTTGACATGATCTCTTTGTAGTGTTTGGAGATTATCATGCGCTATTACATTCTGTTGGAAAAATGGGTTTGAACCTGATAAAATTTAGCTATCTTTGAGCTAAAAATTACATTGGGTGCCTGAGAAGCTTTTTAGGGGGTCCACGTAGGAATGTGTTCTCTCGTGAGGAGATGAAGATCATATATTGAGTTGCTCAGAAACCGTTAAGAATTGAATTAGAAATTGCCTCACGAGCATCACCCCTTGAAAATGTGGTAACTAAAGGTTTAAGGCACATTGGAAAATCTTGTGTCTACATTCGGATGGAAACGAAGACTTTTTAAAGAGTATAAATACACCCACCTTGTAGTTGGGTTTGAATTTTGAGGGGCACCAGAGTTTATGGAAGGGAGGACCTAGCTGCGTGCTTGGTTCACCACGACAAGCGCCACCCGGCCAGGCGATCGCCACGCCTCAGCCTAGGGTTCGGGTTGAGAAGCTAGCTTAAACTCACGCTTTTGGCATCAAAATCTTGCTCGTTTTTGCGTAGGTTCTTGTTGGTGATGCGTCTTCTCCGTGACCTTGGCCGTGTCCTATTCTCAGTGAGCAGACACAACCCTTCCAAGCTTCATGATGTTCCACGGTCATGAAGTAAATCTCTCAAGAGCCCCACCTTCAGCTCATTTGACATAGATATACATACGTATTCACTCATTTCACATTCATACGTTTGAGAGAGAGTCTGCAAATAGTTCGGGTTCGACAGCCAACACAGGAAGTGCTTTCTTATGTTGGAAGATCATTTCATCATGGGAGACAAATTGCAAAAGACTCGAAGCACCACTGCGAGGGCAATAATTGTCTTAAGGAGATTGTGTCAATCACAGACTTGATTTGAAACGAGTTCGATTATTTTTTACGGTTTTTCCTGTAAACTTGTTAATTGTTCATCTCTTTACTTGGTTTGTTCTTTTTCTGATCTTGAATCTATGATCTTGAGCTGATGCTTTGTCCCTCGTTTTTATTCTTGATTACTGCTTGCTTTCGAGTTTGCAAAACTAGTAATCTGCTTTGTTATTTTTATACTCGATTACAACGCGAGTTTGCAAAACTAAATAATGCTTTCTGTTTGAGGCGCCTTTGTGATTTACACATCTTGCCTTTATGATTTTACATATTGAACTGCTAAACAAACCATTCTCTTTTGCTGCATTTTTTTTTTGTTTGCAAAAACCATTCTGTTTATGTCAATTTTTTTATATTTCGATCACGTTTTTTACTACGGTGTCATTACGGACCTTTGCACTTTGGTTTACGATTATTTTTTTTTTTGTTTTGACTACGGTTCGAATCTGAGCTGTTTGCACTAGGCGGTTCTAGAATATCAGTATTACCTTGGATTTGGTTTATTTCAAACATTGATATCAGTATAAGTTTGCACTGGATTTGTTTTAAATATTGTCTCCGGTTTACATATATAAGGTTACATATCGGTTTCGGTTTCTCTGTGCGATATCGGTTTACTTATATCAGTTTACATATATCGATTCTGGAATTGTTTTATTGCTGGTCTGAAAAAACAATAATACATTTGTTTAATATATTTTATTTTTACTCAGATTTTGGCAAAGTCATATTTGATTTTAAAGAAACTGTTTTTGTAAACAGTAGCCACTTTGGTTTAATATTAGTTTTATTCAAAATTTGGCTAAGTAATATTTAAATTTGTTTTTAATATATTGTTTCTAGAAACAAAATTTGGTTCAGTAGAATGACTATTGATTCTACCCCCACTATGGTGCCTCCTCCAGCCTTTGTTATATGCCAGCGTAATGTATGAGTCATGGAGAGAAGCGGAAAAGTTCAATGGAACATGGATTAAGATGGCAACAAAGATCTTGTTCTACACGATCACCTTGAATTTGGCCCATTTCCTTGAGAGGATGCTCCAGCGTTGAAGGAAAATGAAGCGACAAGCAAGTGGTTGCCATTGTGGAAGCATGGAAGCATGTTGATTTCTTGTGTCATAACTACCTCCTGAATGGCTTGGACAACACTATATAATGTATTAGCCTTCAATCTTCTTGAGAATTGTGGGAATCCTTGGACAAAGTACAAGGCGAGGATCTGAGGCTCGAAGTTTATGGTAGGAGAATTCCTAGACACAAGATGCTTGATTCAAGGCATTGATAAGCCAAGTTCAAGATCTACAGTGAGTGCAGAGCATACATGCGAAGGGATGTCTCAGTGAATCCTTCGAAGAAAGAGTAGGCACGGTGTTGAAAAAGTGCCACCCTGATGGAAAGAATTAAAGAATTATTTAAGCATAGCGGAAGAAATGAGACTTGAAGACTTGATTGTTGAGGGTGAGAATGAAGACAATCGTGCATCGAGAAGAAGCGGACAAAGGGCTTCATGGAATCAAGGCCAATGTTGTGGAACAGGTGGACACCTGATCCCGAAGAGGAAACCTGATAGCAACGGTCCTATGCGAGTCTATGAAGAAGTTCGAGGCAAGTGCTATGTATGCAGCAAGCAAGGGCACGTGCTAAGGATTATGTGATCGCGAGGAACAAGAAGTCCAGAAGAACGCCCTCAAGCGATGTAGTGAAGTAGGCGATGTCTCGGACATGAACCTCTTAATTCGTAGTCCAGGTGAAGACCCCATTTAGCATAATACTGAAGTGGGGATGGACAGGCCATTAAATGTTTGTTGGACAGAAGATGTTCTCATCATATCAAACCATAGATAATGGAGAACAACTCTTTATGGGCAACTCCTCTTCTTTCGAGTTGAAGGCGAGGGAAGGTAGTACTGAAAGATGACATCGGGCAAGAACTTACTCAGTGATGTGTTGCATGTGCGGAAATTGAAAGAATCTAATTATGCAGATCATTGTTGAGTAAGAAGAGCTTCAAATTGGTATTTAATCTCCGAGACAACTGTCTCTTAAAAAATGCAGGATGTATGTGGGAAAGGAGTACATAGCTTGTGGGCTCTTCAAAATGAATGTAATGAGGTTCTTGAAACGTAAACGAGAACTTTAAAAGAAATGATGAATGCATTACTATTAATTTACGGACTACCTCCCGAAATTTGTGAGGAAGCAATTCTTTGTAATTATATTCTCAGCGAATACCTCACAGAAAACCCGATAAATCCGCACGAATTGGCAGAAGGTCAAAGACCTTCTTACAAATACTTAAAAGTGCGGGGGTGTTTGGCTAAAGTCGCGGTACCTATACCTAAAAAGGTTAAAATATGACCAAAAACAGTTGATTGTGTTTTCATTGGATATGCACATAATAGTAGTGCATATCATTTTTTGATTCATAAATCAGAATTTATCGATATGCATGCCAATACTATTATCGAATCAAGGAATGCATCTTTCTTTGAAAATGTATTTCCTTACAAATCCCTAGAGTCAAACTTCGAGTAAAAGGACTCATGATCTTTGCAATAGGAAGTAGTCGAGGCCCGATAAGATGATGATAGACCTAGGCGCGACAAAGTAGAAACGTCAAAATCTTTTGGTCCGGATTTTCTACGCGTATCTTGTTAGAAGATGAGCCTCAAAAGCTTTGAGGAAGCTATGCTCGAGCCTGAGCTCCATATTGGAAAGAGGCTATAAACGATGAAAGAAGAATCCATCTTGCAAAATCATACGTGGGAACTAGTGGATCTTCCACAGTTTAGAAACACCAGGATATAAATGGATATTCAAGAAGAAAATGACGGATGGATCTATTGATAAATATAAAGCCAAAACGGTTATCAAAGGTTACAAGCAAAGAGCTTGGGACTATTTTGATACCTATTCTCCAATGACAAGGAATATCATCCATTGAATGTTAATGGCTATTGCGTATACGATCTTGAGATACATCGAATGGATGTAAGAGCGACTTTCTTAAATGGTGACTTGGATGAAGAAATCTACATGGAACAACCCGAAGGGTTTGCTGTTCCAGGTCAAGAAAAGAAAGTTTGTCAGCTTGTTAAATCCCTTTATGGATTAAAGCAAGCACCAATGCAGTGGCATGAAAAGGTACGATAGATATACAATGATGACAAATGGATTCAAAATCGAGTGTGACAAATGTGTATATGCTTCGAGAACCTTTGAGCGTGGATTTGTCATTATTTGTCTCGTTGATGATATACTCATTATGGTAGCAATAATGAAATCATTAAAACTACAAGGAAATGTTCAACAATAAGTTTTGACATGAAAGACTTGAGTGACTGGCGATGTTATACTTGGAATAAAGATCTCACGAGAAACATGGATGGGTAATATTATCTCAATCACATTACATTGAGAAAATTCTCAAGAAGTTTAAAAACTTAAAGATAGTAGTCCAATGAGAACACCTGTAGATGTAAATCTACATCTATCCAAAAATAATGGCAAAAGCTTTTCACAACAAGAATATGCACAAGCAATTGGCGGCGTGTATGTAAACAGACGTACGAATCAGACATAGCTTAACATTTGTCGATAAATTGAGTAGATACACAAGTAATCCAAGTCGGACCATTGGAAGGCAATTGTTAGAGTTTTGAGGTATTTGAAATACACCCAAAACTATGGATTGCACCTCTTTCAAAATATCCAACGGTACTTGAAGGATCTTGTGATCTCGAGTGGATATCAAACACCAAAAGACTCGAAGTCCGTAAGTGGCTATACATTTGCCAGTGGTGGAGGTGTCTTGGAAATCTTCTAAGCCGGCGTGCATTTCTAGATCCACGATGGAATTTGAGTTTATTACCTTTGGATAAAATTTGGTGAAGAAGCGAGTGGCCGTCATTTCTTAGAATATTCAATATGGCCGTAGCTTTGTACTGCTATCTTGCATTCATTGCGATAGTCAATCGTGATTGGAAAGGCAACGAGAGTCATATATATAACGGTAAGTCTCGACAGCCGTCGAGAGACATAATGCACCATAAGACAACTTCTCTCTAATGGTATTATGACCATTGAATACATAAGGTCAAAGAGAACATTGCGAGGATCAGTTAACTTGAGAGTTTGACGAAGAGCAAATAAGTAAATCATTGAGGGGGAATGGGATTAAAGCTTATACACTAAAGAGTCGCCGGAATGGCAATGACCTAGTTGACTAGAGAGATCCCAGATCTAGGTTCAAAGGGACAACCCAGGAGTTTTGTGTGACTCGACAGAGATCACTACGGAGAACAAATCTCTGCTCATTCACATAATCGGAATAGTGATGCTGCGGTTGAACGAGGGTAAGCCAGCTTTTAATGATTCTTATATAACAATTTGAAGACAAGTGGGGGGTAGTAGAGATACCTTCCATAAGAAGTCACCTATGTAGTGAGAATGTTCTATGAGGAATGATAAAGGCTACATTCTCTAGGAGCACTCATGAAACCGAGGAATTGTTCGGGGCGAAATGAACGTGGTGAGAACCAAGCGTAATCGAGGAAGATTACATGAATCTTTGTGTCTTGGTTTACACACATGATTGAACAGTTCAAGACATCATGTTCTACTAATCAATCATTAACCCCAGATGGCATTTCACTGAGAGGGACCCAAGGCCAAGCTACCTTCCTCTATCATTTCCAAGCGAACTCTCTCTCTTAGTGTCTGACATGTCATTCGCATTCCATCTCAGTCAATTTCATTCTAGGATTATTGGAAAAAATGGGTTTTGAGCACAATAATTTAGCTATCTTTGAGCTAAAATTACATTGGGTCCCCTGAAGCTTTTGGGGGTTCCACATGGGAATGTGTTCTCCTCCGTAGGAGATGAAGATCATATATTGGAGTTGCTCAGAAACCATTAAGGAGTGAATTAGAAATTGCCTCCAAGCTTATCAACCACTTGAAAATGGTAGCTAAGGTTTAAGAGCATGGAAGGCTTGTGTCCCACATCGGATGGGAACAAGACTTTTAAAGTATAAATACACCCACACCTTGTAGTTGGGTTTGGGCCCCGAGGGCACCCGGAGTTTTGTGGAAGGGGAGGACCTAGCTCGTGCTTAGTTCACCACACCGCGACCCAGCGCGTCATGACCTCCCCGAGCACAGCCGGGCCGGGTTCGGGTTGGCTAAGCAAGCTCACTGGCGTAAAGCATTTGTCGTTTTGCGTAGGTTACCGTTGGACCGTGTGTCTTCTCCATGAAGCGTGGCGTAATGCGGTCGCCATGAGCGAGACTTTAACCCTTCAAACTTCATGGCCCATTCCACGAGTCATGAAAGCGAGTCTATAAGCCCACCTTGACTCGTTTGTAGATATCGTGCATGTGTCATTTCACATTAAATACGTTTGAGAGAGTACACCAAGCGATTCAAGGTTCTATGGTAACCACGGGAAGTGCTCATACATTTGGAATATCATTTCATCTTGGGAGACAAATTGCAAAAGACTTCCGAAGCATCAACTGCGAGAGGCGATAATTATGCTTGGGGAGATTGTGTCGACCGAGACTTGATACGCAAACGAGTTACGATTATTTTAGTTTTTCCTACAAACATGTTAATTGTTCATCTGCTACTTGGTTTGTTCTTTTTTACAGTACTGAATCCTAACAATTCCCTCTTTGTTTCCATGATATCTTCACAATCTTTGGTTCCCGGAACCAAAGATTTCTCAAGAGAAGCCATGGAACAAAATTCGTGAGTGCCTGCTTGGGTTTTGGTTCAAGTGTATATATATTCAATAATAGAACCAATGTTTTAAAATTGAGACAGGATGTTGGATTGAGGACCAGTAACATTTTTGGTGTAGTTCCAATCCGGTTCAACCACAGATTAAGCACTGTTTCGACCCCTCAATTGTGAATCCACAATTTTTCCAATTCAGTCAACGCAATATTTTTAAAATATTAAATAGGTAGAGGACAATGATAACTTAAAAAATGATTGTTTAAAAGGTGTCTTCGGAAAATGTAAGAAAAATAAAATAGTGAAGAAAAATTAAAAAAAAACATAGAGTTAAATCTGACATTATTTTTGTTTGCTAGTACAAATAAATTTTATTTATTTTAACTCATATATATATATATATATATATATATATATATATATATATATATATATATATATATATATTTGTAAGTAATTTTATTTCTTTTTTTAAAATTTTATTTCTATTTTTAATTTTAATTAGGCAATTATAAGAAAACTATTTTCCTTAATTTTTTCTCATTTGCTTTTCAGGACCAAACACGATAAAGAAATTCATTTAAAATAAGTTGTCGTTCTCATTCCTGGAATTATTTTCAACTCTGTGACATCTTCCCTTGATTTGAAAATTAGATTTTCTCATGTTACATTAATGGGGGCAATTGTCAACACACACACACACACACACATATATATATATATATATATATATATATATATAACAATCCGTGCAGCGTGTAGATATTATAAAAAGCGACACGGTTTTAAAAGCATTATTAAGTTGAAGAAATTATGCATATAATTGTTTGAAAGTTTCTTATTATCGATGTGAAATGTGGCAAACACATCCTCCTACGTAGTGAATAGACAGAACTCGCATTAAGGTCAATAATCGACTCGTCACAGTTTTGTAATGTGGCGGCTATGCATGTAAATATTGTTAGCTTTGGGCCAGGCACTCGCGACTGCAAACTTCGTCTCTTCATAGATTGAGAAAGAACATCTTATATAGTGTCAAATACTTTATGCATCGGCGTGGGAAGTGACATAACATAAAGCTACAGAGGCTTTTATCTCTAGATATGGTCAGATCAATGTCATCCTTGGACAACGGACAAGAAGTAAAGCCAAGGTAAACTATATATAACATAATTTGGAGCCATGTCTTAGTTTTATTTTTACTAAGATGTTAGAAGAAGACACAATACATCATTAATATTATCCAACTTATCACCTAATTAAATATCATTGATGTTAAGAGTTTAGGCTGGCATAGAGAGGGGGGAAAGGTCTAGGATTCGAGGTACAATGGGAATAAATTTGTGAGGAACATAACATAATACTATGATGTGATGCAAAGAAAATAGATGTAAAAAAAACAATCATTGATGCTCCTTGATCGTTAAAAGAAAAAGGCGATATTCCAAGACTCTTAGGCATATTTTGTTGTGGGAAAATACTATAGGTAAAAGGAATTGAAAGAAAAAAATATAGAAGGAAAGAAAAAGATTAAGAAAATGAATATAAAATTTTTCTCTTCTTAAACTTCTTTAGTTATCCATGACAAATTTAAAATATGTATAGTTCTTGAAAATCTTGAAATAAAATCGGAAAGAAAATACTTGGGGAAAGAAAAAGAAAACTAAGCAAAGAAAGATAAAGTTTTTCCCTAGTTTGATGAATTCAATTTCCTTGTTTGGTTAATCATGAAAATGTTAGATTAATTTATTAATTATGCACAAAGTATAATCATATTACAATTTTAATTGTGTAATTGTGCATGTTAATTATGGGCCATTTATGGGATGATTTAATAGTAACTAGCTATGGGCATATGGTTAGCTACTCTTACAGGTATGCCCACATTAGACCCAGCTTAATTATTCGATTGTCTCCTACGTATATAAAATAAATAGAGCCCTAGAATTTTACAAGAGTTTGAGTGACAACTGCTTTAGAGGAGAATAAAGATTCATCTTCAGCCTAGCAATCTTTTCTTTGATCTTGTCTCCTGTAGATTTAACGGAGATAAATGACGGTCGATAATTCGAATCATATCGGGCATATTTTCTACCGGTATGAATTGATGCTTCATTGTTGATAAAGTTATTATTTTGTAGTGTATTTATTAGTGTGCTGATTATTGATCAATTGTTTTTGGGATCAATAAAGACTCTTGATTTTACATAATAATCTACTAATTGGCATCAAAGCACCTTTAATTGGCACTGGAGCTGTCAAATTCTTTTTCTTTTTTGGATTTTTCGGTTTTTGTTGGCGATTTTGAAATCGTTTGTATTTAGTTTTCCATAAGATCAATCAAAGAAACAATTTTTTTTTTCAATTAATGACCGTCTCTTTGATTTGCGTAATAGAAACCTTTTTTATTTACATATGGATGGGATACGATATATTGAATTTTTTTTTTTAAATGATAGAGTTCTTTTGTCTTCCTCTTGATAGAACTTTTATCTTTTTTTTTTTTGTTACAAACAATATAAGGTTTCCTATGAAGATGGGATTGATGCTTGATCTAAAAGACATAATTGAGACCCACTTATTGTTTGGATCCATATTTTTTTTATAGAAAGAATAAAACTTTCTAAGGAACCGACAATTTTTCATCAAAATGTATTAACTTTTGACTGTGATAGTGGGACCCACTTGGTTTTTGGACCACTTATTTGCATATGTATTCTTTTGAATGTATTAAATGCAAATCAATGACATTTAGAGAGAGCAAAAAATAAAATAAAATAAAATAAAATAATGTCATAGTCATGGATTTAACTGTATTTCTTTAGTTCACCAATCAAGGTGAAGAAACAAAAAAACTTGTTTTGGGAATTGCTTTTCATGTTTTCCAATAAAAACATCATATTTTCACAATTTGCAATATTGGGTCTTTTAGCATTTGCAATGTTAACCTAATTTTAGTTTTGACATAAAATTGAAATTTTTTTACCAAAATTTGCAATCTTTTCACATCATGGTTTTTTACATATTGCTTTAGTAATTTATGTTAGTGTTGTTTGTGGTTATTTATAGTATCATATTGGGAATAAAATTATTAGTATTATTGTACTTGGGTAAAAAATTGAGAAATATCGAATGCTTAAGAACTTACCTCTCATAAGTCTAAGCATGTCGGATATTTTTTGGAATTGATGTTGCACTTGTAATTTCTCCCATCTTGCGCATCAATTTTTCTAAGATCCATACAAATAGTGAAGTTGTCCCATCGATTACTTGATTCTTTGGTAGGATGCTTAGTTTGGTGAAGAGATTTCACTAAGTGTCATGAACTATAGAATTTTACTACACTATAGGTGGGAAATTTACGCATTTGTTGTGATGGCTGGTGAATTGTTCTTACTTGTGTATGAGTCTTTTCGTATTTTATAGACTCTAGCATTTGGTAACCACTTTTGTGGGTCATTTGGTAAGTCAAAGAATTGAGCAATTTTTCGTATGCTTTGTTTCATTGTATTTTTGACATTACTATCTTGTTTATTCTTGACTTTGACCTTTTCCTCGGTTCTTTACCAAATCACGAGCAATGAGGACTAATTACAGAAGCAATGGGTTATATCTCTCATGATGAAATTGACAATTATGAAACTAAACTTAGCCTAGAAAGTTGAAGCTCCTCCAAAACCCACTATTGAAAGTTCTACAAATGAGAAAAAGTTCTATGAGGACTAGGAGTATTCCAATAGTTATTGTTTGAGGATCATGGAAAATCATATGGAAAACTCTATTTATGCAAGCATTCCCAAGATTGAGAATGCAAAAGAGTTCTTGGATGCTATTAGCAAGAAATATACAAAGTTTTCAAAGATTGAGAAAAATGAGCTATTTGATAATCATTAGGCGAATGTTTATTTTGAATCCAATGTCATTGATGTGCCATCTAATACTTGGTGGTTGGATAGTGGTGCTACCATTCGTGACAGGACCCGACCCGGATACCCTTCCAGGATTCCCCGGGTGGTCCTGCCTAGTGAAGTCCCATTGTACAATCCCTAGGGAATATCCAATGGAACCCTACTTTAAGAAAGAAAGTAGACATATGCATTAATATAATACCTCAAATACATTATAAGGATCTACAACGACAAATCTGTAGGCCTATTTTCTTGTGAGTCATATACAAACACACATAATAAAGACTCATATGGGTTCATTACTAAGATGAGAGCATTCTAAGAGTGTTTTGCGAATTTAGGAGTACAAATGAAATACATAAGTCGATAAAATAAAGGCGATAGATAAGATAGAATCTGGTTATGTGAGAAGAGTGATGTAGAAAGGTGGCGCAGGTGGAGTCTCTCTGACACTGGACCTAGGAAGCGGATTTAAAATAATAAAGCATTGAGATAATAAATCTCGAGTGGAGTGGCATAATTTATAAGGAGAATAATGTTTTTATTTTGTTCCTTCTCCTACTCTCAGACCTCACATTAACTCCTTTTGCAAGGTTCCCATTTAAACCCATTCCTGAAAACCCAAACTTATACCAAGTCAACAATATGAAATTCATGCTCAAAAATTTAACCGAAATTATTATTAAGAAGATTTTAACCTGAATTTATTCACAACATAAAATTGAGCATAAAATATGTATACATCATGTCGTAAAAATAGTCACGTAAATACAATAACCATAAATATTGAAATGGTTATAGCTTACTCCGAAACCAACAATGCACCATACCATATACCCATCATAAACCGTGGAATACCCCACCTCACGACCCTCAACCTCGAAGATTAACCGTGGTAATAATAATAATGATGACGAGTAGGTAAGCGGAGCCTCTGGCGTGGAAATATAGCGGATTGGATGAAACCAACCTCACGACATAGTGTAAATACAATGTAAACCTTGGATAAACCCGACCTCACGGCTGTGGAAATAATATATAACGATTGGTGAAAATAACCTCTGACACCGTGGAAAGCGTTGCCAAAACCGATCAGCCTTGAAATAATATAACCGTTAGATGAAACCAACCTCATGACAGAAGTGGCAAACCACAGTATAAACCGGGTGGCAGGAGCCTCAACATGGCGCCCTAGCTGAGGTGTCGTTGACCACCCGTCAAACCAGCAAATCATGTCTCATGTCATGAGACCCATACATGTGCAAAAATGGCCATGGGCCCATACCATCCATCTCATAAAGTATATGTTTTATACAAAAATGATTTAATTACAATTTGTTCACCATTGTATTTATTACAATTTATACAAAGCGTGGGTCTCTTGCGAGAGGTACACAAAATACAAGATAAGGCCATCTTGGCGTTTAACACCTCTAGAGGCCCCGGATGATACAGTGCGTGTAGTCTTGATTGCACGAAAAGAGGGTCCCTCGACGGGGTGAGCAATGCCCAGTAGTGGAATTTCCCTACTTTGGTTACTCCCGCTTTTTAAGTCTGCTGGAATCTGACCACCTGTAAAACATTCAACATGCTATTATATCGCTCATGCATATATTAACAAAATTATTCAATAAATCAATATTCAATTTACAAAATTAACATAAGATTAGCTCACATGGGCTAAGGCATAATCAAATGAGTTCATGTGGAGCGCCCACAAAAATCACGATCGGCATGTTATTTTCTCATGGCAGCCAACACAACATCACACACAAATCACACAAGCTTGATCCGTGGGTGTCCAGAACCCACTCAGAGTTTGTTGTCCAGTCCATCTTTTGGATGAAACCTGACATCGGGCGCCAGCCAGAATCCCCATCTATTACAAGGCCCTTAGCTCAAAAGTAAAGCAAGTAGGAGAAGAGCTGCTTGTGGGTTTGTCGAGGCGCTCCCAGCTGGTCTTGACGTGAGGCTCCTCATTGTGAGGATCAACTCTCCACTCTTTGCTCAAAGCCCCGGGACATGGAGTGTTAGATGGTTGAAACTTAGAGAGGTGGAACTCCTGCCACCAAGAGCCTCTCTTTCTCATGCCTCTCTTTCTCGGTTTGGTCTCTCTGTGCATACGGGCCGGATTGAGTTAAAGTTGGGGACGAGAAAGATCCTCTGATATACGATGTCAAATTTCTATTGGTTGGGGAGGATTACACCTTATCTCTTATCGGCCAAGCGAGATTTCATCTAATGGCATGATGCGATGCCACGTGGTCACACGCGGTTCCCACTTGAGCTCAACACGCTTGACTCTCCCATAGCTTGACACGTGGCACCTCTTGGCCACTCATAAAGTGCCAAGTGTCCCGCACTTCACGGGCCGAAACGCCAATCGACTGCTCGTGACCGACCGAAATTCGACGGGTAGCTAGATTTCGCGAGACGATTCCAACAAGAAGTCCGTTTCATCCGAGATCTAAAAATTCGCATTTTGACCGAAATTACCATTTTATCCTTCCTAAAACATGGATTTTCCTAGGTCTCACACTACTAGCCGTGGAAATAATATATATATATATATATATATATATATATACAATAATTTACCACCATTTTATATCATAATAATATCCCAAAGAATTTAAACATATAAACCACTACAGACTACGACGTCACCCCGCTCCCGTAGGATCAGCTCTCAGTTCGGGGCCAAGGAGTGCTGTAATATAATAAAAAATACCTTTAGGCTCCATTAAATAAACCAAAGACATTGGGATGCCCCAAATGTCTTAGGATAATTTTTAGAACTATGAAACTATCTAAATTGGACTCCGACAGGTCCAATTATACAGTGTGCCCTATAGACCCGATATCCAAAATTGGGGCTTTTTACCCGGAGGCTAATTTTTCAAAATTGAACCCTCCAATAAATCATAAAAATATCCAATTTCACTAATCCATCTCCAATTTTGCCTAATTTGACCAGTTGGTGCCCAATTTCAGTCCAAACATTTTCGGTAATTACCCTAAATGACCCAAAAATGGAAAACTAACCAAACGATGTCCAAAATTTGGCAAACTTTATATCAACGGAAAGCCTGTGAGACCAGAACACAAACTGCACTTTACCTTGGTCCAAAAGTTGCTGTGGTGGTCGGAAAGCTTGATCCAACCGTCACAAACTTAGAGCCATACCCTCTAAACGGTGAGGAATCTGAAGAAAAGGACCACGGGAATGAGTTTAGAGGGTCCAAAATTGGGGGGATGGAGGTATGGGTCAGCCTGGAATGGCCGGAAAACATCAAAATCCGGCGACCCAAGGTGGCGGTCGTCAAGGCTTCGGCCGACCCGATCCGGCGCTATCTAACTACGTTGGCCGCGAAATTTCAAGGCGATGGTCGCTCGTGGTGGCGCGCTCCGGCCGGGCGCCGCGGTAGCAAGGTGTGGTGGCCGGAAGCGCCTCCCACGGCCAATACCGCTTAGCCTAAAACTGCCTCACAAACCACCTGGGTCAGTCCATGTGTTTTAGGAATTTCTCTAGGTTTGATTAAAATGAGGTTTTGGGCTAGGGTTCTATTTGGCACGCAAAACTAGGTTTATATAGAGCCTAGGTCATCAGGTAAAATCGAGGACAAATTTTTGGACAATCGTAAAATACTACTATTTGAACTCCTCAGCATTATAACTTTTATCCGTAAGTCGGATTTTTGACGCTCAACTGGTCACAACTCGACGGTAATGCTCTACGAAAGCGCTGCCTTAGTCAATCCAAAATTATTCATCCTGAAAAAGTCAACTTGGACCCACATACCAATTGTTAACAAACTTCGTCAAACTTAGTCAAACTTGTCAAACGTGTTAAAACTCAGACACTGGTATCGGTCGCGGCAATCATTAATTTTGAGCAGAATAGTCCGAATCCACGAGCGACGACACGCGAGGACTCCGTTCCGGCTGATCTTCTACAGAGTCGTTCAACAACAATCATCATGCGAATTGCAATCAAGATGTGGCTACACACCCCGGGTAATCGCGAGAAAATCGATGTCATCATACCTCACATTTTAGATATCCATGGTGCCTTTGAACCTGCAGTTAAAACCGAGATTCACTATTTATTAACAATGGACTACTTTATGGGAACCTTTATAGATTAGAGTTGTCTATTTTGCCTTCTGTTTCTACTACCATTACCTTTAATACTACTAATAACTCCAAGCGGTTGAGATTGAATGAAAAGTCTTCTATTCTTTAACACAAGCGTCTAGGTCACATTTCCAAACAAAGAGTGGAGAGATTAATTAAGGATGAGATTCTTCTGGATCTTGATGTCTTAGATTTTGATACTTGTGTAGATTGCATCAGGGGTAAATTGACCGCCAAGATTAGGAATGCGAAGGCTTCACGACACCGAAGGTTTCAAAGGTCTTATACGTGATATTTATGGTCATTCACTTCTTACTTATGACGCCATAAATATTTCATCACGTTCATTAATGATTATTCCAGTTATGGTTTTATCAAGCTCATTCGCGAGAAGTCTGACTCTTTGGAGGCTTTCAAAGCTTTCAAATCTAAAGTTGAGCTCCAACAAAGGAAGAAGATCAAAGTGGTGCATTCTTATAGAGGTGATGAGTATTATGGTAGATATGATGAGACAGGACACAACCCTAGACTATTTGCGAAGTACCTTTAGGAATGTGGCATTGATGCTCAGTATACAATGCCTGGTACTCCTCAACAGAATGGGATTATAGAGAGGAGGAATCGCACACTTCTTGATATGGTGCGACGTATGCTTGTTAATTCCTCACTACCTGAGTTCTTATGGGGTGAAGCTTTGAAAACTGCAGCTTATATTTTAAACCAAGTGCCTAGTAAGTCTCTTCCTAAGACTCCATATGAGCCATGGTCACAGAAGAAGCCTACTCTTCATCACTTCCATGTTTGGGGCTGCAAGGTGGAAGTGTGACCATATAACCCGCAATTTCAGGAAACTTTATGCAAAAACCATCAATGAGTACTTCATTGGTTATTGTGTTGGATCAAGAGGTTCCAAGTTTTATTGCCCGTCGCACACCACCAGAGTGATTGAGTCAGATCGAGTTATCTATTTTGAGGATGATATTGGTACAAGTCAAGGGCCAAGAGAAATTGTGTTCAAAGAATACTTAATTTTTATTCTTATGCCTATTGTTTCCTCTCCGATCTCTAGCCCTATTGTTGACCAGAATCCAGTAGCCACTACCAATGATAAACCAATTGGGGATGTAAATCTAGTAGCCCCAGATGTTAACCTAGTAGCCCCATATGTAGTCATGGATATACCCTTGAGGAGGTAAGAGAGGGCGTGTAGGCCCGCAAATTTAAATGACTACATTGTCTACTTACAAGAGCATGAGTGTGATATGGGTGATGTATCAGATTAGATTACCTACAAAGAAGCCATTATTAGTCCTCAATCCAACTTCTAGATCGATGCAATGAAATGTGAGATGACTTCCATGTCATAGAATAAAGTGTGGAGCTTTGTAGATTTTCTAGATGACTGCAGACTCATTAAAAATGTAAAAGCTCAAGACCAAACGATGCGCGACGGTGTGGTAAAGAGAGATATAAAGCAAGATTAGTGGCTGAGGGCTACAACAACGAGAAGGTATTGATTTTAAGAAAAACTTCTCTCCCGTGTCCACTAAAGACTCTCTACTCATTATTATGGCTATAATGGCTCATTTTGATTTTGGTTGCATCAGATGGATGTGAGGACATCTTTCTTGAATGGAGACTTAGTTGAGGATGTTTACATGTCTCAACCTATTGGCTTTGAGGAAGTTGGTAAGGAACACATGGTTTGTAAGCTCCATAAATCCATTTATGGTTTAAAGTGGGCTTCTAGGCAGTGGTATCTCAAGTTTGATGAAGTTATCACCACCAATGGTTTTAAGGAGAACACCGTCGATCAATGCATATATATGAAGGTTAGTGGGAGCAAATACATATTCTTGGTTTTATATGTTGATGATATTTTGCTCGGGAGCTAATGATATCGAATTTAGTGGTTGAGACAAAGCAAATATTGTTTAGCCATTTCGATATGAAGGATCTTGAGAAGCATCTGCGTCTGCATATGACATTTCGCGATAAACCTAGTGGCATTTTGATAATGTCTCAATAGACGTACATTGAACACATTATGAAAAGGTTTAATATGCAATCATGTTCTTTTGGTAAGACACCAATTGTAAAGGGTGATAGATTTTCCAAAGGCCAATGTCTTCATAATAATATTAAGAGAGATCAGATGAAAGCAATCCCTTATTCTTCAGCTGTGGTTAGCCCGATGTATGCTCAAGTATGCACACGCCCTAATATTTCTTTTGTTGTTGGTGTGTTGGGTAGGTACTTGAGTGATCCTGGTCAAAGCCACTAGAAAGCGGCTAAGAAAGTTTAGAGGTATCTTCAAGGTACCAAGGATCTTATGTTGACAAATCAACGTACCAACACTCTTGAGGTGGTTGGTTTTAGTGATTTCGATTATACAAGCTGAGTGGATGATAAAAAGTCCACTTCTGGTTATATATTATGATGACTGAAAGAGCTGTTTCGTCGAAAAGTGTTAAGAAGACACTTACATCTTCTTCTACTATGGAGGCAGAGTATGTGGCATGTTATGAGGCTACCTATCATGCAATATGGTTGTGGAACTTCATTTCAGCTTTGAACGTTGTTCACTTCATTTCTAGACTGCTAAAATTGTTCTATGATAATTCCGGAGCTGTATCTTTCTCTAAGAACACTAAGAGCACTTCTAACTCCAATCAGATTGATGTGAAGTTTTTTTTTTTTTGATAAAGAAAGTTGCGAGTCCTAATTTCGGTTGAGCAACGTGCATCGACAACATGTTAAGCGGACCAGGTGGCAGACTTACCTATTTATTTGTGTTTGAACATGTCACATATTCAAGGATTGTTAAAACTAAACTCTTTGTTTTATGGGAGTTTTACCTTTTTCATGCATTTTGTAAGGAAAGCTCATGCTTTTTTATTATTACATGCACATTTTGACGTTTGTCATTATCTTATGATTTTGTGTCATTTTTACTAAATGAATGAAAAAATGATGTTTTTCTTTCTTTCTATTGAATCTCTTGTCATTGAAATGCTTCTAGATTAGTAGCACCTGATTATGTATGATTTATGCCTCCTCTCAATGTGTTAATGGTATATGATTGGTTATGACTATGTAAGTCTCTTATTGAAGCATTTGGGTTATGATTTTGATTAGTAACGCTTGATTATGTACGATTTATGCATCCTCTCGGTGTGTTAATTGTATATGATTGGTTATGGCTATGTAAATCTATTGTAAAAGCATTTTAGTTATGATTATGCCGCCCAAGTGGGAGATGTTAGATTAATTTATTAATTATAGACTAAGCATAATCATATCACAATTTTAATTGTGCAATTGTGCAATTGTGCATGTTAATTATGGTATGGGATGACTTAATATTAACTAGCTATGGGCCCATGGTTCTATCTTCTCCCTTGCTTTGGTAAGCTCATTAGACCAAAGCCCAATTGTTCACTTATGCTTTATATATATATATATATATATATATATATATATATATATATATATATATATATATATATATATATATATACTGCTAATATATATAAGTAAATAGTATCCTAGAATTTTACAAGTGTTTGGTAGAACACACTTTAGGGAAAATAGAAAAATTCATCTTCAACCACATGGCACTCTTTCTCTTTGATCTTACCCCCTATAAATTTCTTTAGAGATAAATGACAACCAATAATTTTGGATCTATGTCATATATGTTTTCTAACCAGTACGAATTGATATGCTTCATTGTTTCAATAAAGTTATTATTTTGTAGAGTATTTATTGGGTCTTTTGATTATTGATCAATTATTTTTGGGATCAATAAATACTCTTGATTTTACAAATTAATCTAGCAGAAAAGTCAAGGAGATTTTTTTTTCACTTCTATCCACTTTTTGCATATTACGTTGTAGTACTCTTCTTACAAGGATTTGATCCTGGTTTTCCTTATATCCCACCCATTTACCACTTATGTCTTACCTCAAAGGCATGTGAGGAAGAATTATTAATTATTAATTTCAAATATTATGTGTCAAAATATTAATTTGAAGAATAATTTCTATAAAAATAAATATGAGATTATGTTCTTATAGAAAAGGTAATGTTTTAATTGGTAAAACAACTTAGATTGTTGAATAAAAAAAGTGCATGAAGCCCATACTTCTCTTCCATTTCTCTCTTCTTTTTCTCGCTATTTTTTAAGAAAAATAATAGGGAAAATACTGTTAGAATGTAGCCCAATGAATTAATAATGGCCCATGTTAATTGGGTATATTTGTGGGCTTAACCTAATCCTACATGTATACAGATTTATTTTAATAGCTGAACAAATCTCATTCATTCATCTAGTTACTTGATGGACATACTAGATTAAAAGCATATGTATATATATAAATTAGTCCTCTCTCTACCTATTAGCGTTACAGAAAACTTACGCATAATTTTTGTAAGACCCGAGAAAATTCTAATTTTAAAAAAATGAAGTAAATAGGTAATTTGGTCAAAATAAAAATTTTCTAGATCTCGGATAGTGAAACAGATTTCAGATTAGAATCGTCTCGCAAAATCTAGCTACCCGTCAGATTTCGTCGGTCGAGATAGTGCCAGATTTCACGTTTCCGAGGCACGGGTATCGGAGTGCGAGTAAAGCGGCTTCTGCGAAAGACATGTGATGTGACAAAAGTCACATACTACATGTACCCATGTGACACATGTTGCATGATTAGTGAGAGGATGAGATGAATGGCCTAGATTGTGCCAAGTGTCAAAAATCAAGACAAAAGGGACATGATGGGAATTATGGAAATGTTTAGTGAGAATAAAACAAAAAAGAATAGTGATCTTCTACTCCAAAGTAGCAAAATCGGCAATGAGCAACAGGCCGAGAAGTAAAGATGTTCTACGCGGCGAGGGCTACGCGTGGACACCTATTTAATTGGAGTTAGGCAACTCGAGGTAGGGGATCTTTTATACTTGTGTTGATAACTTTGGTAGGCGTAGCAAGTGGTTGGGGATGTTACGAGGACTTGGATTAAGCGCGTGTTTTGGTCTCAAAACATTTGAATCGAGTGGAGAAAATCCCATTGTTATGGCCATAGGCAGTGCCAACCGAGGTTTCAGCATTCCACGTGATGGATATGTGATTTTGGTATGAATTTTTATGATGTTGAGTGATTCAAAATGAATTGCTTGTGCTTGTTAATTAGCCTATATGAGCTAATTTTGGTGTTGTTTATATGAATTTAATAACATGATCTATGTGGATTAATTATGTTAGTATATACATGTTTTATATATTAGCATGAGTTTGTTGGGATTGGCATAATGCATTCCATATGCAATGGGTGTCACACCACAGGTTCTGGTCAGGCAGATTAGGCGGATCAGGAGGCAGGGTTCGGGCGTGAGACTATGCGGGACTCTTTACCTATTTTTTTCTCGAGGAGAATTTGAACTTGTACACGTAGGTATGGCCCGAGTCTTATAACATAATCAAAATATCATATACATATACAAAAGAACTACCACCAGGAGTGGTGTCCATCAAAATCTATATATCTTGAGTCCCAAATTTCATACCTGGCCTTTTATTTACAAATCGGGCGCGGAACCACATGTAGTGAACCCACACTAGTGTGTAGCCCGGTGTTATCACGGAAGTTTCGGACGTCTTCTCTGTACCTACACGGGATTAAAAACGCTATTTTCGCTTTAAGCTTAGTGAAACATATCTTTTCTTATCTTGATACACATGCATTTTATCTGAATCATAATAACATATAATAGAAGCAGAGATCTCAAAATCTTCGAGGAATTCATATAAACGGTTACATACACATAATTATCCTTGTAACAAACTTATGCTTATTCAGATCTCTTGTATCTGGTACTGAACTTATACTTAGGCAGCTAATACTTGCACCGGATCTTGCTGATGGCGGACTTATTCTTATTAGATCTCCAGTAGGTCACATATACTTATCTCCGTAGGACACATACTTATCTTATTTCCGTGATTATACTTATTAAGATTCCTTGTATACGATGCGAACTTATACATATGCTTAGACGGAGGTACTTATCGCATTACTCATACTTCTATCTATCTTATACTTGTTGAGGATCTCAGTAGGAATTCTGAGCTTATGCTATACGAGAATATTTATACCGTCTTGGTACTTATATGTATCTCGGATCTCGTAGGAGTTGAACATGCTTGTCTGAGGTACCCTTAGGTACTCTGAGGCTTATACTTATACCATAGGGCTTATCGCATACTACGGATTACACTTGTTTGGAGGTACCCGTAAGTACTACAAAACCTATGCTTATATAGAGGTACCTGTAGGTACTACATAATTAATCGGTCTGAGGTACCGTGGGGTACTCTGAGAACTTATACTTGTGCCGTATCTTACACTTGTACTACAGGGCATATCCTTGTTTTACGGATCTTATACTTGTATTACAGAGCTTATTCTTGTATTTCGAATCTTATTCTTGTATTTCGGATCTTATACTTGTATTACGGAGCTTATACTTATCTTACGGATCTTATACTTGTGTTATAGAACTTATTCTTGTATTTCAGATCTTATACTTGTATTACGGAGCATATTCTTGTACTTCGGATCTTATACTTTGTGTTCACCAGACTTATTCTTATATTTGGGATCTTATACTTGTATTCACAGACATATTCTTTGTACTTGAATCTTATACGGAACTTATTCTTGTATAAGAAGTACGTAGGTACTAGGATTCATTATCTGGAGGTACCCATAGGTACTCTTGGACTGCTCTTATATTCTGAACTTATGCTTATTTTACCGTGCGGAAGTACTCGTGGAGTACTAGAGGAGATTTGTATACAAAAGTACCCATAGGTACTACGAGCAGTCTGAGTACCGTAGGTACATTCAGATCTTTACCATATTCATTCTTAACTCTTATTTTTATTCGATCTTATCCTTATAAGCGTTTGACTACTCGGACCAATCATAAGAAATGAGTAGGACGTAGCACAATAAGTACGAAGGTGTCGTAACAAATTCCGAGCGTGCTGCCCACATAACAAAGTCTTGTAACACTAGCCGAAGTCTTGAAGCACTTAGTCGGAATGTGCACCTTACATAACAAAGTGTCGTAACAGCGCGGGAGTGCGAAGCCGTCGAGCGTGCTTGCCGCATGTAGGGTGTCGTAGCTAGCGGGGAGTCTTTGAAGCCTTGCCGTCGAACGTCCACTCATTCATTCTTTGGTCCTAGGTAGTCATACTATCATTTGTCTTTCAGAACTCATAACCTATCTTTATCACATTCTGTGTTCATGACATATTGCTTTTCATGTTCATGTTCATGTTTCAGTTCGTTTTCATATTTCATATCATATTCATGTTTCATGAACACGGCTATACATATTGCATTTCCTATATTTTTCCTGTTACTATTACATATGGCATTTCATATACTTGCACAGTATGATGCCTATGTATTCACACATCATTCAAGTATTCTTGTCCCTCTATGAATCTATTTTACTTAGAAATTGGAATCATTCAAATTGGATCATCCAAACTAAAGTTATGACATTTTCATGCCAAACTAGTCAATTTACCGATTTTACACTAGGGACAGTTTGTAATTCTCATTTTCCGAGGTCTTAACTCCACCAACGACACTGGTTCTTTATATTCATTTTGAAGATAAGGTGCTAGGGTTCTTCTCCACTGGAATCACCTAGCTCAGACACCCAGAAACTCGAGAATCGTCCAGAAACAGCAAGGAGACTCTCTATGTTCAAAAAAGCGAACTTGAGAAATTGGCTTGAACATAACCGCTGATGGACACAGGCACGCAGATAAATTTAAGGTATCATTCTGGGTTTTATTACTCCTTGAAGTCTAGTTTTAATCATCCACTTGAATCCCTTTCAGATTGGATAAGAAATGACCAAAGTTATGGCCAAAATACGAACGTTGGTCAAAATAGAGCAATGGGTACGGTACCACCTTTGAAAATTGTTCGAAGGTGGAATTTTTCTCCCATTTTTCCATATTTTGCTACCCAAATCAACTTCAATAATCTATATACACATCAAAACCACTCCAAATTCATCTTGTAATCTCTATTCTACTCGAATCATCTTTCATTACATATCTTTCTTCAAAACCTTTCATGAATTACTCCCAAAACAATTCTAATATGGGTCATAACCCATACACAAACCAAACACAAGGATTAGTTAGGGTTTGTTCTAACCCAAACTCTATTATTTTACAATTAAACCATGAATCCAACCGCAAAGGGAGGATTCCATACTCATCTTGTACCATTTAGGGTTTTACCACCCCAATTTTCAAGAAATCAGGTTGGGGATGAAATCTAACAAAACCCTAGAAAGATCAAATTCCAAACAAGAAATCCTTATATCAAAGGTTGCTCCATACAACCCAAAACATGTATCCATACTAATAGTCATAGTTCCATACCTTTTTTATCTTCCTTTCTTCTTCTCTTCTCTTCTTCTTCTCTTCCTCTTCCTCTTCTTCTCTCTTTTCCTCTTCCCTTCTCTTCTCTACGGTTTTCTCCCCCAAATTGAGACCAAATTTGGTCTTAAATCCAACATCTCTCCTTAGGCCATGTTTGGCTCCTAAAAACCCATTTTTTTTGGGTTAAGTTTTCATTATTTCACTTTAGTCCTTTGGTTCTTCTATTTTTACAAATCAAGTTAGGCATAATATTCTAATTTAGCCCTAGTATTTCTTTTATGACCACTAGGTCCTCAAGTGGTAAATTACATATTTACCCTTTGCTCTCATATTAATTTCCGGTTTTCTTGTTTTACTTCCCGAAAATTCATATTTAACTTTTATTAAACCTTAAACATGTTTGAAAACTGCTAGGGTATATTTCGGGGCGTTACACTAGGACACCCTAGAATATTAGGAGTGAGTGCATGACATGAAATAAAACAAAAACGAAAACGTTTGTGAAAGGAATTTCGACGGAAGATTTTCCGGAGAATCGTGTTGGGAGATTGTCCAACAATTCACGTCGGAGGGGCCCATGGTGTTTGGAGGGTTATCAACATATTCGCCTCGGAGGGAGGGTAGTCCACATATTTACCATCTTGGTGAGGCTTTCAGAACAAAAGCTTTGTTTTGAAAACTAGATATTTTACTCGCATTCGTCATAGGCATATGTGAGGGAGTCGGTGAGGACTCTGGACATGGGATTGGTCATGTAGACATTCGAGTAGGTTCATGAAATTGCTTGGATGTGATTGTTTGCCATGACATGTGCAATTTAGCGGAGTAACTCCACGTAGGAAATTATCACGATCGGGCTTTGCTCACCCCGCCGAGGATCACTATTTCTGTGTACAAGGAGCGACAGAGGACGACGCTCACTAAAGGTTGCGCGAATGCCGGGTTGTGGCTTGGGTATTCGTTGTATAACATGTATTAAAACTCCAAATTTTGATATATGTTTGGTAAAGAGTAATTTATTAACTCTTTCAACTATTGTATATAGTCAGAGTGTATTTTTGTGAGTATTGATGTAGTGGCCCAAGTGGCCATTATTTTACTCGCATGTGGACCCTATGTGGTTATTGTTAATTGTTGGGATAGGTTTTGTACCTTGGGTAGAGCTCCTCGTACAAAGGAGACTTTGCCCGATTTTTGTGAGCTGGTGTTTCAAGCTACCCGACATCTACGAAGATTCGCTGACGACGGTTGTCACCGCACTTCGTGGAATGGGACGTCACAATTCTTCCACTAAAACTCAGAAAATCAAGAAAAGGTCAAGAGAGAGAAACTAATTTATAAGTCATCAACGAACATCAAAACAAAAAGGATGGTTTTATCTTCTACATCAGGTATGTAATTATGTTATTCGGAGAGAATTTCTTTTTTTTTTTTTTTGTTCAAGATCCTAAATCTTATAGGTGGTATCAGAGCCTGGGGTTTTGTGAACATATAATTCTCCATTCATGATTGTTTATTGCTAATAAAATTAAGTTTTATTATGGCATGATTTATTGATGATTTATTATGGAATTATGAATCAAGCAAATTGTTCATGGATCTGGTGCAAGCACTGGCTTGTAGTCTATATATTTCACCAGTTTGTTGTGCTTGTCTAGATTAGTATACAGTGATGCTTGATCTACCGAGTATACTGACTATTGAATAATTGCAGATCCTAACAGATATGAGCCAAAAAATTTGGTCGATAGTGATTTTATGGTATGAACACTTTTTTTTTGGATTGAGGATGGTACAGTTTTCTTTTGATTGTATAGAAACAATCAGATTTAGAAAAAGGTTTTGGGAAATCATGTTGCTAGCTTATTTATGTTGCTGGAGCAATGCGTGGCACGGGTTTTGAAATCCAGAAAATGAAAATTAACAGTTAGGTAAACAGTACAACAACAAAAAAAAAAAAAAAAAGGAATGATGTATTATGAATTTATGAAGTTTATTGATATTATTATTGTTAAAAAATATCAACTTAATGTTTGTGTGCATGATTTTATGTGTTAATTTATAGTCATACACAATTAAGTGGCCAACGAAAATTTAAAGATTACACTATGCAAAA